>ML679584.1:236829-269940 GCA_007922305.1 Dermatemys mawii
CCCCGTTCGGGGGGGCCCCCCCCCGCTGCAACTCCCTTCCCCCCCCTCTAACCGGAGAACCCCCCTTGCAGCAGCTCCCCACCTCAGCTCACCTTGGCCCCTCCTCCTTCCCTGAGTACGCTGGCACTGCTCCAATGGGCAGGAGGGATAGCTCAGTGGTTTGAGCATTGGCCTGCTGAACCCAATGTTGTGAGTATAATCCTTGAGGGGGGCATTTAGAATTATGGGGCAAAAATCTGTTGGGTGATTTAGTTAGGGATTGGTCCTGCTTTGAGCAAGGGGTTGGACTAGATACCTCCTGAGGTCCCTTCCAACCCTGATATTCTATGATTCTCCCATCTCCGGGCACCAATCAGGTGAGCTGGGGCAGGGAGTGGTTCCCTTGCATCTCCGCCCTCCATTACTTGCTGCAGACAGCCCTCCCCCTGCCCCAGCTCATCTCCCTTGAGCACACTTTTTGGCACTCCCAACCACTTGGTGCCCTAGGCAGTCGCCTAGTGGTTGCACTGGCCCTGCTCCGCCCCTGCCCACACACATCCTTTATTGCTTCATCCGCCTGTCTCCATCCATGCTCACCTGCAGGGGATGAGGCCAGCTCTGTGTGTATGCTGCCCCTTGCTGGAGGGGCTGAGTCCCCCTCCCTATGTGTGTCTGTCACTCACTGCCCCCCAGCCCCTCTCCTGCCTGGGGATCCTTTCTCCCCCAGCCTCCTGGGAAAGCCCCAGTTCAGCTGTCAGCCCATCCGCCTTCTCAGCAGGCAGGAGGGGACGTGGGGAGGAGGGAGGAAATCCCTTGTCCCTGATCCCCTTCCCTACACAGCCTTTTTATTTTTGCTCCCTCCTTTCCCACCCTCCCCTCTTGGACTTTCCCCTCAGTCTGTCTCTTTTCTCTGCATTTCCCTCATTGCGCTCCACCCAGCCTTTGCTCCCCCGGGCCGCCAAGATCACCAGCAGGGGAAACAATGAATGTCAGGGAGACTGGACTTTGGAGATCATGGGGAGGGGAGGCAGGCCAGCTCCCCTTCTCCCCCAACATGTGAAAGGCTGAGGCTCTCAGCAGACCCAGGCAGCGTTGCCAGATTGGTCACACGTCAGACAGCTCCCCCTTCTCCCAGTGACAGGCACAGGCTCTTGGCAGACGCAGGCAGCCTCTATCCTAGGGGTTCTCAAAAGGGCTTGGGACCCCTCAGGGGGTCGTGAACTGTCAGCCTCCACCCCAAACCCTGCATTGCATCCACCATTTATAATAGTGCTAAATATATAAAAATGTGGGATTCATTTCTAAGGGGGGTCGCACTCAGAGGCTTGCTGGGTGAACAGGGTCCCCACTACAAACGTTTGAGAACCTCTGCACTATCCCAACCCCTGAGGCCAGAAGCTTTAGCAGCCTGGGAAAGCTGAAGTTCTGTGGGATATGATGGCACCAGGACAACCAGCGACCACGGTGGAGATGACAGAGCCAGCTCAAAACTGAGAAATCTGACAAGCATCTGGCTTTTGGGGGGGACTGGGGCATGGGGCCTTTTCCCTCCAGGGAGTGCTGGCTTCGATCTCCACAGGCCACAGCCTGTGTTGGCGGGGGTGGCTCTCTGACCCCCAGCCTTGTTCCATCTCTAAGCTTGGCGCACTGTGCACAGGACGGTGGGACAGACCCAGACAGGCCCTCGGATGTACCCGGCAGAGCCCCATGGTGCTATCGCCCCAGACCTGCTTGGTTGTCCTGTCACTGATCTCGCTGCCTCGGGCTGGGCAGGGACATGCGTGGGAAACCTTTGGAACAGTCATGGGGTGCAGGGAACAGAGTGGGGGATCAGCAGGGTGCTCTCCCCTTGCAGTCAGGGCTGGCCCCAGTGTGGTGTTGCTGTTCCATTCCAGAGATGGCTGCATCTTATCTGTGGGTGAGCCATCTCTGTGTGGAATTGTGTTGCTGTTCCCTGGCTGCCCTGTCCCAGAGGTGGCCGCATCTCGGCGCCAGGTGAGCCATCTATGTAGGCGCTGGTGCTGGACGATTGATAAAGAGGATAGTTGTGGTGAGCACGAAGAGCATACTAGTGCCAAAGGCATGGGGGAGTGTGCATAGCGGGGGCAGAGTAGCCTTGTGCACTGGACACAGGTGAGTGTACTCAGGAGGATGTAGGCCAGGGGTGGGCAAACTATGGCTTGCAAGTCAGATCCGGCCTGCCAGCCATCTGAATCTGGTGCTCAAGCTCTTGCTGGGGAGCGGGGTCTGGGGCTTGCCCCACTCCAGCCAGGGAGCAAGATCGGGGGCTGCTCCGCATGGCTCCCAGAAGCAGCGGCATGGCCCCCCTCCAGCTTAGATGCATAGGGGCAGCCAGGAGGCTCCCCTCTGCACACTGCCCCTGCTGCAAGTGCCACAGCCGCAGATCCCATTAGCCAGGAACCATGGCCAATGGAAGCTGCAGGGACTGTGCCTGTGGACAGGGCAGCATGCAGAGCCGCTTGGCTGAGCCTCCACGTAGGAGCTGGAGTGAGGACATGCTGCTGCTTCCCAGAGCTGCTTGAGGTAAGTGCCACCCGGAGCCTGCATCTTGCACCCCTTCCACACCCCAACCCCTTGCCAGTAGCCCTGATCCCGCTCCCACCCTCCAAACCCCTTGATCCCAGCTTGGAGCACCCTCCTGCACACCAAACTCTTCAGCCCCACTCCAAAGCCTGCACCCCTCCCCCCTGCAACTTTCTACCCCAGTCTGGAGCCCCCTCCTGCACCCTGAACTCATTTCTGACCCCACCCCAGAGCCCCGCACCCCCTCCCAGACTCCAACCCCAACATTGAAAGCATTCATGGCCTGCTGTACAATTTCCATTCACAGATGTGGCCCTCAGGCCAAAAAGTTTGCCCACCCCGATGTAGGTGCACAAAGGGCCCAAGCCATCGTGTATGGCAGGAAGGCACTGGTGCAAGACTTGTGAGCAAGTATGCACAAGGTGATCTCACTACCATGAGCACAGCTGTACCAGCCTGTGCCCAGCTCACTCTTAGCTCAGAATTCAGCCCCCAGATTTAGCACTTAGACCTCTGGGGATGCTCACCCAGCACTGATGTCCAGTCACCTCAGGGGCAGCTGGGGAACAGCTGCACGTAAGACTGCACAAGGACGGCTTACCCATCACTGAGATGCAGCCACCTCTGGGTTCAGGGTGTCTGGAGAACAGCTGTGTATAACACCACACAGGGACAGCTTGCCCAGTGCTGAGGGGCAGCCACCTTTGGGATGGGGCAGCTGGGGACCTCTCATTAGTGTCCCCTTGTGGCAGGGACCCTGGTCACAGGGACCCTGGACAACATCATTAACACTTTCCCTGCCTCAGCATCTCCAGCTCCCCACCATGGAGCCCCGTGTGCTGCGCCGATTCTCCTTGGTGGATAACAGCCAGCAGAAGTGGACGCCCCGTCTGCGCTCTCTCTCCACGGTAGGGGGTGGAAAGGGAGCTCGGCATCCCCTGGCTCTGGCAGCAGGGAAGGGTCTAGGGAGGCACAGTGAGTGCTGGGGAGCAGGGCAGGGATTCCTGGAGGAGCTGGGAGATGCACCCCAACATTGCTCCCTCATCTCTCCCTAATACACAGCTCCCCAACTTCTTTGCCCTGACCCAGATATGTAGTCCCCCTCCTGAGGTATCCCCCTGATGGTATCCCCAAGCACAGAGAGCAGACCCATCCCCCCAGCTGGGGGCAGCAGGGACCCTTCCCTGCACAGCCCCCCAATCCCTCCACAAACCCTCCTGGCCCTCAGTACTTTCCATCCTCCAATGATTAAGGGATTCCATGACTCCCCCTTCACTTGCTGCCACAGACTCACCGCATCACTTGCAGCCCTGCAGGGAATACCCTGGCCACCCCACAGCCTCCCTCCCTCACCCACACATTCACTCTGATCAGTCCCCTCCATAGCCCCCCTCCACAGCCCACAGCTCCTTACACCTCCACCCTCACACCTTTCATGCAGTCCCCAACCCCCTCACTTAGGTAATCCCCTCCCCGGCACTGACACTCCCCACACTCTAACCCATCCTGTTCCTCAGACTGGGCAAAGAGTGGGCTGGGGGAGGAGGAGGTGTGGGGGTGTCAGTCTGTGGAGGGCTGGAGGTCAGCTGCTGTGAGGATCAACTTGGGGGGCACTGAGGGTCAGTCTGTTGGGGCCAAAGGAGTCAATCTGGAGGGGAAGGAGTTAGGGTCAGTCTGTGGGGGAAGGCTGGGAGGGGTTCCTGATGTATTCTCTGCTGAGAACGCAGCCGCACACAGTAACCTAGGAGCATCCTCCCTCCCCGCGCGGATTCCCACCCCTGACACTGCCACCAACGGCCTGGGTCTCGGAAGGGGAGTGGGGTCTGGTGGTTAGAGCAGGGCGGGGGCTGGGACTCCTGGGTTCTCTCCCTGGCTCTGGAAAGGGAGTGGGGTCTGGTGGATAGAGTGGGTGGGGGGCGGGGGCTGGGACTCCTGGGTTCTCTTCCCTGGCTCTGGAAAGGGAGTGGGGTCTGGTGGATAGAGTGGGGGGGGGGGCTGGGACTCCTGGGTTCTCTCCCTGGCGGGGGTGTCCGCGCCAGCCGGGCTAACAGAAGCCCCTTTGTGCGGGTTGCCCAGCTGCTGGCGCCTGGCCCATTGTCCCTCTGCCCCTTTGCATCTCAATGGGAACGTACCAGCGGGGCAGCCTCCGTCCTCCCCGCCCCCGGGGGCGCTCCCTGGGACCCCCTCCCGGTGGGACTGGACGTGGGGGGCACCCCTGGATCCTACCCCCCACTCTCCTCTTCCAGGGGCTTCCCTGTTCAGCCCCCCTCCCCTGGCTGTCAGCGAGCGCTTCCCCCTCCCCGTCTCCTTCTCCTGCTCGCCCGCCTCCCTCCGCCCCCCACGTCCCTCCCTCCCTCCCTCCATCTGCCTGGCTCCATCCCTCCGCCTCGCTCTTTCCCTCTCCGCGGCTCGGAGCCCGGCGAGCCTCTGTTCTGAGGATAGGAGCTGACCTTGCGCCCGTCCGTCCCTCTGTCCGTCCGTCTCCCTCCGCCCCCGCCGGTTGTGTGCCCCCCCGCCTCCTTCCCTCTCTCTCCAGCTCCTCCACCCTCACGCCCCATTGTGCCTCTCTCTACCTATGGCCACTGGGAGCTGATCGCCCCCTCCCGGGGGGCTGCCGATGGGGGTCCTGCCCCCCTCCGCATGGCTCCGGCCCTCACCCCCGGCTCCTCCTAGCGGACCGGAGAGACAATGGTGGTAAGTGGCGGGTTTATTGTCTGGGCAGACGGGGAGGGGTCCCCAGTGGTTTGTGCCCCCCTGTTTTTTTAACTCCCTACGGACCCCAAAACGCTTCCCCCCCTTCCCGGCTGGCCCCGGCGCCAACACTCCCCTCACATGCACCTGTTCCTTAGCCCCACCCCCATTTCAAACCCCGCCCCTGCACCCCTAATCCCCCTTCGGGGGCGTCTCTCAGATTGGGGGATCTATCCCAATGTATTTTAGGGTTCCCTCCTCTGACCCACAGCCCCGCCTCGGAGCATCTCTCAGGTTGGGGGTTATGGAGTTTTAGGGTGTCTTCCCCCCAGAAGCCTTCCTGACTATAAAGATTTGTGAGGGATCCCCACCCCTATGGGGCATACCTCTCTCACTTTCGTGTGAGTGTGTGTGGCTGGGGGAGATTTTACAGGGAATCCCAGTTCCAAAATCCCCACACCCCCAACAGCCTTTTTTGGGTGGCCAGGGAAATCGCCCCTATAAATTCTCTGAGATTTGACAGTCCCAGTCTCATGCTGTAGGTATTTTGAGGTGCCCTGTTTCATCAGTTTTTATTAAGGGCTATAATTTTTCCAGCTGTCTTGTTCTGTATTTTGGGGTCTTGGCTCCTTTCTGCCTGAAATCACCTGGCACCCAATCGTAGCCTCCCATGAGGGGTTGTGCACCCCACCTTTGCAGAGGAAATGGGGGTCTCTGTTAATCCAGTGCAGGGATATTCAGCCCCCTAACCCCAAATGGTGCAGCTAGATGGGGGAAATGGGGACACACACCAGAGTTGTGGGGGGAGAGAGCCCCAATACTAAACTATTGGGGTGGGTTATAAGGGGGCCAGATAGACTGGGGGTGGGTTATGGGGGAGCAGCTTGCCAAGAGGCAGGTATCGGAGGAAGGGAGAGGGAGATAACAGGGGCAGATGGGCTGGGGGGAAGGTATGGGGGGCAGCCAGGCTGGGGGAGAGGGAACTGGGTTTTCGGGGGCATCTTGTGCTTTTTCTGGGTCCCCGCAGGAGGAACTGGGCCATTGCAAGAAGCTGTTATGTAACCCCCACCACGTGTCTTAACCCCCCCCCCCCCCAACGTGGAGATGTGGAGGTGGCGGGTGTCTCCCAGGCAACCCCTTGTGGGAGGAAGGGAGGTGGTGGGGGAGCAGGGATATGGCCAGGTGTTTGTGGGGTTCGGTTCTTTGGAGGAGGCTGGAAGGGGAAGGTGCATGGTGCGGGGGAACACTCATGTGTCTGTCTCATCCTTTGTCTTCTTTCTCCCTCCCCCAGATCTGGTCTGTTGGGCTCTGCCCCCCCGAGCCCAGGCACCCCCTTCCCGCCATGGCATCCCCCACTCCCACCCCCCCCTTACACCCATCCCGCTCTGAGAGAAGGGCCAGGCCGGGGTTCAGGACCTGACCTAGTTCTGAGACCAATGGGGCTTCCCCCTGCCCCCCGCAATCAATAACCAGAGCCTCCATGCAACTGACAGAGAGGATGTGGGTTCGATCCAGCCCCAGGGCAGGGAATGGAGAATGGGGCCTTTCCCCTCTAGGGGGACACCAGCTTTGATGCAATCCCAGGTTGATTTGGATTTTGGGGTGCAGTGTGAGGCTCCGTAAGCATTTGGGGCTATATGGTGTTGTGACTTCTTCCCTTCCTGAGCTGCTTCCACCCATGCCTGTATCCCTCCCTCATCACCCCTCAACAAGGTCCTGCCCCCAAATCTGTCCGTTGGAGATGTCCCTTTCCCAGCATTCCCCCAGCCTCTCTGGACAGTGCCAGGGATTTGGGGTTGATGGGGGGCTGTCTCAAAGGGTAAAACGGGGAGCTGCAGGGAGGAGTGAGGGTCATGACAATGAATATCTAAGCAGGCAGCTTGGGTGTGAATTATTGACTGACAGGAAACCTGATCCATGGAGATCGTTGCTCCATAGGCTGCTAAAGCCAAAGGGGATGGGATTACATGGTGCAGGAGGGAGAATTGGGATGGTTGACGTGTAGCAGGGATGCAGCCACCTCTGGGGTGGGGCAGCATCTCAGTGCTGGTTGAGCTGTCCTAGTGCAGCATTATGTGCGGCTGTTCCCCAGCTGCCCCAGCCCAGAGCTGGCTGCATCACTGAACCAGACAAGTCCCCATGTGGTGTTATGTGCAGCTGTTCCCCAGCTGCCCTGCCCCAGAGCTGGCTTCATCTCGGGCCAGACAATCTGTCCCCATATGCGGCTGCTCCCCAGTTTTCTCCCGTGTGAGGTGTCTGCAACTCAACACTGGGAGAGTGCTTTGGACTCCTTTTTGGGGATGGTAAATTGAGGCTTAGGTCTGTTTCATTCACCTTTGCAGGCCCGCAGCACGGACGGTCTGGACGGGACAGGGGATGGGCCAATCCGCCCCCTGGGAAACACAGCTGCCAGCGTCAAGGGGAAAGCCCCCAAGAGGTAAGCAGGGGGAGCCCTGCTCAGGGAGGGGAGCCCCTAGTGGTGAGTGTGGTATGATGCACCAAGGAGTAGGGTGACCATATGTCTCAATTTTAGAGGGACAGTCCCGATTTTGGGGTCTTTTTCTTATATGGGCTCCTATTACCCCACACCCCAGTCCCAATTTTTCATATTTGCTGTCTGGTCACCATGTCGGGGAGCGAGTGGGTTCTCCGTTGGGGTCCCCGGGGCCGAACGATCATCGATGGGGGCGGGGGCTCAGATCCCAGGCTGCCCCCTCAGGGGCGTGTGTTGCATGGGAGTCCAGCTAGAGAAACAGACAATGAAAGGGACAATAGAAAGGACAGCATCCTCTAATAACTCGGCTGAGCTATAGCTCCAGGGGAAGGACGGGGCTGTGTCTGGGTGCCCGGAAGTCCAAGGGGCTCAGGTATAGTGAGGGGCCGGGGACATGTCTTGGTGCTGGGAGGCCTGGGGGTCTGGGATATAGCAGCGAGGGGGACGTGTCTCAGTGCCATGGGGGCTGGGATATAGAGGGGAGACGTGTCTAGGTACTGGGGAGTGTCTGGGTGCCAAGGGATCCCAGGGCTGGGATATCGATGGGGAGCATGTCTAGGTGCTGGGGCGGGGGGGGGTCCCAGGGCTGGGATATAGAGGGGGGGGTCCCGGGGCCGGGGGGGGCCTGGGTGCTGGGGGTCCCCGGGCTGGGATCTGGACGGGCGCGTGTCTAGGTTTTGGGTGGTGTTGGGGTCCCAGGGCTGGGATATGGAAGGGGGCGTGTCTAGGTTTTGGGTGGTGTTGAGGTCCCAGGGCTGGGATATGGGGAACATGTATGGATGCTAAGGGGTCTCAGGGCTGGGATATAAAGGGGGTCTGTGTCTGGGTGCTGGGGGGGGCCCCGGGGCTGGGATATAGCGGGAGCAGGGGAGACACTGGACTCTGTTTCATTGTTGTGTACATGGCTGTTACCTGATTAGGGTATTGTGGGTGCTTGAGGTATTCTGGGGGTTCTGTATGCTGGACAGTTGGAGTTTGGGATAGAGCAACGGGATAGCATTCTGTTTGCAGTCCGGATCCCCAGCTGGGGTACTGCTGGGGGTGGGGGTTTGGGGTACAGCTTAGGGAGGATGGGTTCTGGGGGGTTGGGGTACAGGAAAAGTGGTCTGGGGGGTTGGGTTCTGGGGGAGGTTGGGGTACAACAGAGGGGGGATGGATTCTGTGAAGAGTTGTGGTCCCTAGTTGTGTATAGCAGGGGGTTGGGATATCATGGGGGTTGGGATACCCAGTGCTGTGTGGGTATCAGGGTGTCAGGGTACTCTGTGCTACCTAGCTTACCATGTGGGGTTGGAATCTCATGGCCAGTAGGATACCATGGGGAGTTGATACCCCATATTATCTGTGGTACAGCAGTGTTGGGGTACCCTGCGAGTGGGTACCTCTTGCTGTCTGGGGTACAATGGTATTGGGGTACCCAAGCTGTGTGGGGTACCATGGGGGATGGGTACCCTGTGTTGTGTAGGGTACAGCTGTGTTGGTGTACCCTGTACTGTGTCAGGTACATGGGGTGGGTACCCATGCTATCTGAGGTACAGCAGTGTTTGGGTACCCCGAGCTGTGTGGAGTACCATGGGGGTGAGTATCCCGTGCTGTCTGGGGTACAGCAGTATTGGGGTACCCCGAGCTGTGTGGGGTACCATGGGGCTGGGTACCCCTGTGTTGTGTGGGGTACAGCAGTGTTGGGTACCCCAAGCTGTGTGGGGTACCATGGGGGGTACCCCGTGCTGTCTGGGGTACAGCAGTGTTGGGGTATCCTGTGCTGTCTAACTGCTGTCATAGGAACGGCCAGGCTGGGCAGCCCAGTGTCTGGTGCCTGGCAGGGGCCTGGGCCAGAGAAACAGAGCAGGGTCAGGATCCATCCAGCCCTTGGCTGCCAGTAAGCGACTCAGGGACAGCACATGCCCTGCCCCCAGGAACGTAGCTCGTTCTTTGAACCCTGTTACACTTACGGCCCCCACCACATCTCCTGGCGGCGAGTTCCCCAGGCTGGCTGTGTGCCGAGTCCATCCTTCTGTTTGTCTGAAACCTGCTGCCTGGTAATTTCCCTGGGTGCCCTTGGCCCGTGTTAGGTGAAGGGGTAAATACCGCCCCCCCAGTCACTCCCTCCAGCCCAGGCAGGCTCTTAGAGCCCTCTGGCCTACCCCCTCAATCTACTCTTTTCCAAGCTGAACAGTCCCAGGCCTCTGACTCTCTCCTCGTCCCCTGTTCCCTTCCCGGCACTTTGCCCAGGTCTCTGCTCAGCACTAGGCCTAGATCTGCAGGCAGGCAGTGTCCCCAGGAGGGCGGTGTCCCCGGGGGCGGGTGTCCTCAGGCGGTGTCGGTCACAGAGTCACCGGGGCGATGCTCTGGAACTGCTCTGTATGAAGCCAGTGAGGACTCTTGGGAGGCCTCTTCTCTCTGAGCTACAGTCTCCAGGGCAAGAAGCTTCAGCCTTCTCGGAGCATTCGGCATCCCCTTCCACACCGTGCGTTTCCCACAGTGAGTCTGCCCGGGTGGGGCTCCTGGGAAGCCAGGGGATCCTGCACCCCAACTCCACAGCCAGCAATGACGCTCAGCCAGCCAGTAAAATAGGTTATTTGATAGGAACACTGCATAGAACAGAACTTGTGAGCACAGAAATCAGTGACTTTCAGCCAAGTCCATTTTGGGAGTCTTGGGCCAGATGTCCTAGACTCCCGCTCTTCCAGACCCCCAAGTACTTCCAGCAACCAAACGCAGATACCCCTATTGCTCCTCCTTGTCTTTGTCTCACTTCCCGGCCAAAGAGACACCTGGTTGCATCCCCCTCCTGGTCTCAGGTTAGAAAGGGCACCAGTCATAGCATACATGCAAGCAGCTGGTGCAGTCTCACCTGCCCCAGAGGTTTCAGCCAAAGTCACACACCCCTAGTCCCACCCCTGAGGTATTGGTGCAGGACACATGGAAACTGAGACACACACAGTATTCATGCAAAACAGTACGACTCACATAGGCTCACATACAGCATGACAAGGAAAAAAACCCATTTCATGGCAGTGTCCCCGGGCAGGGTCCGGGGCAGGTGCACCCGGGGTTCATACGACATGGGTGTTATGAGATTTCTCTCTCAGATGATCTGTCCCTGTTCCAGGGGCTTCTGGTGCTGTGGCTTTTGCGCCTGCCACTGTGCGGTGCGGGGATGTTGCAGAGAACGGCCCATGCGGATGCCTGGCTCTTGCTCATTCATAACCCACCCTCTGTATAGATAGTGGGTTTATTTATAGTGGGGTACCATGCATGTTGGGGTAATCTGTACTTTGAGGGGTACCATAAGGGGATTGGGGTACCCAGTGCTGTGTGGGGTACAGCGGGGGTGAGGTGCAGTGGGATGCTGCGTGAGGCACACTGGGGTACAGTGGTGTGCTGTGTGGGTTGCAGTGGGGGTGGGGTACAATAGCATGCTGTGTGGAGCACAGTGGGGACAGTGGGGACAGCGCGGTGGGGTTCTGTGTGGGGTAGTGGGGTGAGGTGCAGTGGGATGCTGTGTGGGGCACACTGGGGTACAGTGGGGACAGCGGGGGTTGGGGGCTTTGTGGGGTACAGCAGGGTGGGATTCAGTGTGGTGCTGTTCGGGGAACACTGGGGTACAGTGGTATGCTGTGTGAGTTGCAGCAGGGGTGGGGTACAGTAGGATGCTCTGTGGGACACACTGGGGTACAGTGGGGACAGCAAGGTGGGGTGCTTTGTGGGGTACAGCAGGGTGGGATTCAGTGTGGTGCTGTTTGGGGAACACTGGGGTAGAGTGGTGTGCTGTGTGGTTTGCAGCAGGGGTGGGGTACAGTAGGATGCTGTGTGGGGCACAATGGGGTGTCCTTTTCCCCCAGGCTGTCCATCACCCGAGCCCATTTCCCCAAGCTGGCTGAATGCGCCCACTTCCACTACGAGGCCGTGGACTTTGGACACATCCAGGTGAGTAACCACCGTGCCACCCCCTCCCCACCCCCGAGAGCCCTCTTCCCCGAGTCCTGGGTCCCATCTGGTCAATCCTCTTCCCAGGTGCTGCCCCAGTCCTTTCTGGGCAAGGATGGCTGGTCACCTGGATGCCTGGGTCCAATTTGGGAGGTTTTCTGATTGCCTGGGTCCCATGTACAGGAGCAGGTGGGGGGTCATCTCCCAGACAGCTGAATCCTTGGGGAGGTGGGAGCATCTCTTGCTGGAGCAGGAGCTGGGAGGGCTGCCCAGACATTGGGTCCCAACTGGGGATCAGACGCGGGTTTGGGGACTGAACTCCCGGACACATGGGTTCTCTCTCCCGGAACAAGAGGGGTCATTCAAGTGATCTGGGCTGAGCATGCACCAAGTGACACTGGGGAGACAACTTGCTCTGGATTCCTGGGTCCCGCCAGGGCACCTCTCACCCATTGTGTGCCCATAGCTCCTGCTGGCCTCCGAGCAAGGGGAGGGGCTGCCCGGTATCCTTGGGGATGGGGAGCTACTCTTCATTGTCCAGGTCACCTGCCAGGTGAGTAGAGCCTCCCCTCCCAATCTTCCCCAGGGCCCCTCCATTCCTGACCCATGTCCCTACTCTCCAGCTGGGGTCCCCTCTGCCACACTAACTGCTGTGGGGGAGAGGGGACCCCTGCACCCCCAGACTCGCCCCCTCCCCTTTCCCCTGCAGTCCGCCTTGGTCCATCCTCTTGTGCTGCACAGTGGAACCTTCACACTATGCCACTGCTCCCCACTTTCCTTCTTTAGACCCCCCAGATCCACCCCCTACTCCATCCTCAGATGCCCTCTACCTCCCAGCCCCACCTCACCAGTGTCCCCCTCCCGCACTGAGCACCCTGACACCCCTCGCTCGCCCCCAGATGACATCCTGCTTTGCCTTCCGCCCCGCAGGGGAAGACGTGGCCTGTTCACCGCAGCTATGAGGAGTTCTGCAGGCTGGATGGGCACCTGCACCGCTGCATCTTCGACCGCCGCTTCTCCCAGCTGCCCGAGCTGCCACCGCCCTGCCAGGCCCAGGGACAGGCTGAGGTGAGTCCTGGGGGACTGGGCAGAGCTTGTGGGAGTTGCTGCATGACTGTTCCTGGACTGCCCCGGCCCAGAGGTGGCTGTTTTTCAGCACCAGGTGAGCCGTCGCTGTGGGGCAGACATGGGGGGGTGGGGATTTGCTAGGCCCTGACTCTGCTTCTACCCCCCAGATGCTGGCCACCGTCCTGCGGCAGTACCTGGAGAAGTTCTCTGCCATTGTGGACAGCAACATTAACTGTGGGCCTGTCCTCACCTGGATGGAGGTGAGATGGCGGGTGGGGAGGAGGAAAGGTAGGGCTGTTCAGCATGGGACTCCCCGGTCAGACCCATGGGCCCTTCCCACCCAGCATCTGCCCCCACACTGGCCCCTGGCGCTATCCAGCCCGGTAACCTCACAGACCCCCATCAGACCCACAGGCCCATCCCACCTGGCATCTGCCCCCACACCAGACCCGACCCCATCCAGACCGGTAATCCCACACGCCCCCATCAGACACACGGGCCCATCCCGCCCAGCATCTGCCCCCACACCAGCCCCTGGCCCTGTCCAGCTTGGTAACCCCACAGACCCCCATCAGACTCACAGGTCCATCCCGCCCGGCTTTCCCCACCCCCATCAGACCCACAGGCCCATCCCGCCTGGTATTTGCCCCCACACCGGCCCCTGGCCCTGTCCAGCCCGGGAACCCCACATGCTCCTATCAGTCCCATAGGCCATCCCATCCAGCATTCCCCACCCCTATCAGATCCATGAGCCCATCCAACCTGGCATCCACACTACCTCGATCAGACCCGCAGCCCCTCCTGCCCTCCTCCCTGCCAATCAGACTCACGGTCCCCCAGCCCTGTATCCCTTCCGTCAGACCTATAGGCCGTCCAGCTCAGTATCCACCCCACCCCAGATCACCTACAGCCCCCTTCTGTCCTTCCCCAAATTAGACCCACAGTTCCCCCACTCCTCCAGATCAGTCCCACACCCATCCAGGCTCCCCTTTGCCTCCTGATCACTCTTGCACCTCTTCTGTTGCAGATTGATAACCATGGCAACCGGCTGCTGGTGAACGAGGAGGCCTCGATCAATGTCCCAGCCATCGCAGCTGCCCATGTCATCAAGCGCTACACGGCCCAGGCCCCTGACGAGCTGTCCTTCGAGGTGAGGTGTGGGGGGGGGCACCACCAACCCCCAGCCCCAGAGCCCTTCCCCCTCTGGTTGGGGCGCTGGCCTGGAGAAGCTTACAGCCCCAGAGCCCCCTCCCCCCAGATGTGGCACTGTCCTGGAGAAACTCACAGCACTGGAGGCCCCTCCCACCCCAGCTGGGGCACTGGCCTGGGGAAGCTCATAGCACCAGAGCCCCCTCCCCATCTGATTGGGGCACTGTCCTGGGGAAGCTCACAACCCTAGAGCTCTCTCCCGCTCCGGCTAGGGCACTGCCCTGGGGAAGCTCACAGCCCCAGAACTACTTCTGGGGCACTGCTCCATGGGGCTGGGGCCCCCCCCTGACTGTCTCTTTGCTCAGCACAGGTTGGGGACATTGTGTCGGTAATCGACATGCCCCCCAAGGAGGAGGTCAGCTGGTGGCGAGGAAAGCATGGCTTCCAGGTGGGTGTGGGGCTTGGGGAGGGTCTGCAGCGGGGCATTGCACCCCCACGCCTGAGTCACCGTGGGGGGCTACATGGGATTTCCGGGTGCACAGGGGCACGTGGGGGGGTGGGAATACAGGGGAGGTTGGGTGTGGGGGGATCACAGCTCCGGCTGAGCTGCCCCCCTGGGATCTGGGCAGTGTCTGGTCCCTGGTCCTGGCACTGGGTGTCCCCAGCACACACTCCATGGCTGACTCCCCTTCCCCCGACAGTGAGCCCACATGGCCCAGCTGCCTGGCGCCCGCTGTCCTGGAACAGGGGCAGGACCGCCCTGGGAGTTCCCAGGGCTGAACCATTGCTCACTAGCTCGGGGGTGGCGGGGGACGTTTGCCATCTGCACTTCCCATGCCTGGCCACAAGGAGGGGAACCCACTTAGCAAGGGAATGAAGCGAAACCGAATTCAGGCTGCTTCAGTTTGGGAGGAGGAACTGGATGTGATTTAACTAGGGCTTGGTCTATGCTGAAAACTGATCCTGGTATAGCTGCCTCAGTCCGGGGTGTCAGACGTCCCCATCCCAGGGCCACAGCCGTGTCGACAGAGGATGGCTCCAATTGGCATGCCACGCTGGGTGTATGAACGCACGCCTGCAGAAGAGCCTCTGCTGGCATAGGCTGCAGCTACATCGCGGGGCTCTGGCTGCAGAGGGTCTGTCATAGCCACTGAAATTCAGGAACGGGCACCCAGATTCACTGGTGGTGGGTTAATTTGGATTCAGTGTTGGTGGGTTAATTTGGATTTGCTGTTGTTGGGTTAATCCGGATTCACAGTTAAAGTGGTTTAGGAAAGGAAATCTGGATTCACTGGGGATGGGTTAATACCGATTCATTGTTAAAGTGGATTAGGAAAGGAAATCCAGATTTGCTGTTGGTGAGGTAGTATACATTCACTCTAGTTGGATTAATCCAGATTCACTATTGGTGAGTTAATCCAGAGTTGCCAGGAAAATGGATTAGGAAAAAATCCAGATTTGTGGTTGGTGGGTTCACTGGTGGTGGGTTAATCCGGATTTGGGGTGTTAAAGTGGATTAGTTAAATGGTGGTGTGGACGTTGTGACGGAGTCATAGGCCTGATGCGCTGGACCTGCTCTGTATGAAGTCAGCCAGGACTCTGGGGTGGCGTGACTCCCCTTAGGGCATGCTGCCCAGGGCAAGGAGCCTCTTTGGCTATGGGCTTCCTGGTCTGACCTAGGAACATGCAGTATCCCTGTTCACACCATACACTTCCCCTTGGCGGTCCAGCCTGACAAGACCCCTGGGAAGCCAGAAGGCCCTGCACCCCCACTCTGCAGCCAGCAGTGACTCTCAACCAGTGAGTAAAACAGAAGGTTTATCAGTCGACAGGAACACAGCATAGAACAGAACTGGTTAGCACAGAAACTAGTGACTTTCAGCAAAGACTATTTTGAGAGGACTCCAGGCCAGATGTCCTGGACACTCCGAGTCCCCCACAGCCGACTGCCCAGCTACCAGCGACCCAACCTCCGACACACATGTAGCCTCCCCTCTGGTCTTTGTCTCGCTTCCTGGGCAAAGTGTCACCTGGTCACACCCCCATCCAAAGGGCACCGGGCAGAGCATATGTGCAGGCAGCTGGAGCCACCTCACCTGTTCCAAGAGTCTCAGCAAAAGTCACACACGCTTATTCCCACCACCTAGGTATTGGTGCAATACTTAGGGAAACTGAGGCATCTACAATACTCATGCAAAACAATAAGACTCATAAAGGCTCATGTACAACATAACAAGGAGGAAAACCCCACTTTGTCACAACATTCTCCTTCTGAATGAGAGTGGGCAGCATCTGGTTGAGTGTCACTCCCTTTGGAAGTGGATTAGGAAGACCACTGCCATTGGGAAGCTAAGTGACCACCCAGGGGCTTAATTCAGTTTAAGGAATGCACCTTGAGTTCACACCTTTGGCTGCTCCGGATTCAGTCCTGGGGTTCATCGGGTCCAGTGGCCTCCATCATGCCACATGGACAGATCCCCATGCCATCCAGAGCCTGGGGCAGGAATTCAACAGATATTGGGGCGGGGGGCGTGTCCTTCTCAGGGTAGCCTTGGGGAATTCCCTTGTAACAAAACGGCCTATGCAGGACACCACTGAGAGTATCAATTCAGGGCAAATTGCTTAGAGCAGGGCAGTCACGGCCCAAGACTGGGTGTCCTTCACTGGTGTGGCACCAAACCAGCCAGACAGAGAGGACTTTGGTTTCATCCCACTGGCTAACCTCAAGTCATACAAGCAATTCCCTCAGACAGTTCAGTTTCCTGGTATCACCACCAGTGCCACTCATTATGGGGACGAATGGTTATGAAAACCAATACCCCAGTAAAAGAAAAACGGTTCTCCTGATCCGAAGGGACCAAGACCCAGACCCCGGTCAACATACCAGTTAGATCTTATCCATAAGTCATGCTGTTGCCGATCCTTTAGAATCTAAAATCTAAAGATTTATTTATAGAAAGAATAAATATAGATGAGAGTTAAAATTGGTTAATTGGGATCAGTTACGTACAGTAATGACAAAGCTCTTGATTCAGGCCTGGAGCAATGATGGAATAAACTGCAGGTTCAAATCAAGTCTCTGGAGAGCATCCAAAGCTGGGATGGGTCATTCAGTCCATTGTTCAGAGCTTCAGTTTGTAGCAAAGTTCCTCCAGAGGTAAGAAGCAGGATTGAAGACAAGATAGAGAAGATGAAGCTGCCTTTTGTAGTCTCTTGCCATGTGTTCTGTGCTTCCTTTGTTTCAAATACAAGCTGCCCAGCACATGGCTTGAAATGTTTAGCATTCTCTCCACAGGCATGTCCTTGCATGCCTTGCTCAGTCATAAGATATATCTGCCTTCTTTCAATGGGTCCCTTGTAGACCTGATGGTCCTTAATGGGCCATCGAGCAGGCTAGGCAGTGCTGGTGCCAAACTGTCTGGGGGGTCACCCAGAAGCATAGCATGAGTTTGAAACACAGACAGTGTAAAGCCAATATTTATAACTTTAAATACTAAAATGATACATGCACCCAGACATAACCTTGCCATAGACACCTCACTTGACCTCCTTTGTACAAGATTTGGTGCCACTATAGGACCTTGGTTGCAACAATGATCTATACGGTCACAGTTCATATCAATAATGTCATACCCCCATCTTCAGCTATTGGGGGTGGGGCAGTGGACGTTAACCACATCTGTCTGTCTCGCCAGGTCGGATTCTTCCCCAGCGAATGTGTTGAGCTCTTTCCAGACCGCCTGGCGCCAGGGCTTAAAGCAGGTGATGCCTGGGCCCCACAGCTGGGGTGCTGCTCCCCCACAAAGAGATGGCCCTGGGACTTGGGGGGGAGTAGAGGCCAGGGTGTTTAGTGGGAGACAGGGTAAGGGGCGCATATGGAGTATATGGGGAAGGTGGGGAAGGGACAGGGACCTGGGAGGAGATGGGGTGTTGGGGTAAGGAGGGAGTGGGGTAGGGGTGCTGGATTGTGGGGGTACAGAAGGAGTGGGGTAAAGGGTGCTGGGGTGTGGGGGCATGGAGGGGACGGGGTGTTGGGGGTAGGGCAGGGAGTGGGTGGAACGGTGTAGGGGTGGGAACGGGGGTGCTGGAATGTGGGGGTATGGAGGAGACAGGGTGCAGGTGCAGGAGCAGGACAGAATGTAGGGGTTTGGCAGAGGATGTGGGGGTACAGAGGGCATGGGGTGCAGGAGCAGGGTAAGGGTGTGTAGGAATATGGCGAGGGTGTGAGGGGAGGGGACGGGATGTAGGGGTGTGTCAGAGGATGTGGGGGTATGGAGGGGATGGGGTTAGGGAGTGCTGGGGTGTCAGGGTACAGAGGGGATGGAGTACAGCAACAGGGTAAGGGGGTACTGGGGTACAGAGGGGACAGAGTGTAGGGGTGTGGCTGAGGTTGTGGGGTTATGGAGGGGTAGGATATGGGGCAGGGCAGGGGGCACTGGAGTGTCAGAGTGTGGAGCAGATGGGGTTCAGGGGTTGGGTAAGAGGGTGTTGGGATGTGGGGGCATCCTTTCCCCTGAGCTGGGGTCTTCCCTAGGACTCCAAGGACTCTCCGGCACCCTGCAGCACATCTTGGGCTTTGGTGCTCAGCAGGGCCGGCCCATGTCTGCTCCATGGACGGGCAACCCAGGGTGATCTTTTGTGGAATGCTGTGGGGGGCTCTGTCTCCGCCATGCCAACCCCAATTCTTCTCCTCTCTTCCCCCTAACAGACACAGATGGGACGGGTGCCAGCATCCCTGGGGTCCTCACACCTCAGGGGCCCCTCTCCCCCACATTGGGTAAGTACAGCTCGCTCAGGGGGCCTAAGCAAGGGAGGCAGAGGGAAACACTACAGTAACATTCTGACCCCAGAGCTGCCCTACCCCAGTGATAGCTGCATCCCAGTGTCGGGTGAGCTGTCCCCATGTGGTGTTATGTATGGCTATTCCCAGCTGCCCTACCCCAGAGGTGATGTTCCCACTGCTAAGCGAACCATCCCCGTGTGGATTTATGTGCAGCTGTTCCCGGCTGCCTCGCCCCAGAGGTACTGCATTCCGGCACCAAGTGAGCTGTCTCCATGTGATTTTATGTACAGCTGTTCCCAGCTGCCCCACCCCAGAGGTAGCTGCATCCTGGCGCTGAGCGAGCTGTCCCCATGTGGTTTTATGTGCGGCTGTTTCTGACTGCTGCGCCCTAGACGTGGCTGCATCCCAACACTGGGAAAGCTGTCCCCATGTGGTTTTGTGTGTGGCTGTTCCCAGCTGCCCCACCCTAGAGGTAGCTGCATTCCAGCGCTGAGCAAGCTGTCCCTGTGTAGTGTTATGTGCGGCTGTTTTCAGCTGCCCCTCTCCAGAGGAGGCTGCATCCCAGTGCCCGGCGAGCTGTCCCTGTGTGGTGTTATGTGCGGCTCTTCCCAGCTGCTCCTCCCCATAAGCATAGGCACTGGCTTTTACTGGCGCTAATGGGTGCTTGACCCCCCCTCTGCCTCCAGCCCCGCCTTGACTCCACCCGTGCCTCTCCCCATCCCACCCCCATTCCAACTCCTTCCCCAAATCTCCGCCCCAGCCCTGCCTCTTCCCTGCCTCTTCCCCTGAGCGTACCATGTTCCCACTCCTTCCCCCTTCCTCTCAGAGCTTGCTACAGCTGTTTGGTGGCGGCAAGCGCTGGGAGGTAGGCAGAGGTATGGGGATGCAGCTGGCTCAGGGCAGGAGGCGCAGGAGGAGGTGAGGTGGGGAGGGGAGCTTGACTGCTGGTGGGTGCAGAGCACCCAATAACTTTTCCCCGTGGGTGCTCCAGCCCCGGAGCACCCACAGAGTCGGCACCTATGCCCATAGGTGGCTGCGTCCCAGCGTAGGCGAGTTGTCCCTGCATGGTATGTGATGCTGTTCCCGGCTGCCCTGTCCCAAAGATGTCTGTGTACCGATGCTGGGTGAGCTGTCCCCATGTGGTGGTTGTCACAGACTCACAGGTCATGCCCAAGAGTGCCCTGTACAGTCCCTAGGGAGAACCCACTTCAGTGACACAGCCCTTTTCGTGGGTCTACTATCTCTTGGGGGTAAAGCCCCTCCACCTCCTGGAACCGCACCTCTCTGAGCCTTAGCACACTTATCTCTTGCCATGGGCCCCCTCAGCGAGTCCACTCGCTCTGGACCCCAGGGCCTCCGCTTCCAGAATAATGTCCTCCCTGTTCTCTAGACTGGAGCAGCTCTTGGCCAGCGTAAAACAGGAGGATTTATTGAGCACTGCACAGGAAACTCTCAGGGCCTTAGGCCTGGCTCCCTCAGCCCAGCACATCCATGTCTCCCCTGCATGCAGGTGGGCTCTGCCTGCTCTCTCTCCAGTTCAGAGACCCTGCGCTTCCCAGCTGGGCATCTGATCCCAAGCTCTGCCTCTGTCCATTGTCTTCTCTCCAGGTAAACAGGGTCACCTGGGCCTTCTCTCCTCTCAACCATCCATTGTACCCCTCTGGTTGGAACCGGCTGGTCAGCTGACCAGGGTCCTCTCTCCACAGCCCATTGTCCTCCCACTGGCTAGAATCAGCTGTGACTCTCAAGTTGGGCCTCCTGGTCACCAGATCACTAGTCACTGGGGTGTCCATTCTCCAGGCCATTGCCTGAGGTCCCAAGTTCCGTCACTGGTCCTCTGTAACAACAAACTCTCTCTCCCATCACCTGTTAAACCCGTAACACCCAGGGAAACTGAGTCCCACCCCCTCTGCATGCAAACCATTGAAAAAAACATGGAAATCCCCCACTTCGTCACGTCTCTCCCCGCTTTGAGTCTGAACTGAGCAGGGTAACTTAGCCAGTGACCTGCAGAAGTTCAGGGCCTCTGCCCCGTGATAAAGCATTGGCTGTAATGTTGGCACTCCTCCTCCCATGGACCATCTCCATGTCATAACCCTGGAGGAGCAGGCCCATCTCAGCAGCTTGGCAGTAGCCCCTTTCATTTGGTGTAGCCACGTCAGGGCGAATGGTCAGTGTACACAGTAAATCGCCGCCCAAATAGATATGACTGCAGGTTATTAAGGGGCCACACCATGGCCAGGCATTCCTTCTTTATGGCCACATAGTGCTGCTCCCGTAGCAGCAGCCTCCTGCTTAGATACACAATGGGGTGTCTCTCCCCGTTAGTGTCAGTTTGCATCAGCACCGCACACAGCCCCTTGTCTGAGGCGTCTGTGAACACCAGGAAGGGTTTGTTAAAATCCAGGTTTACCAGCACCGGGCCCTGGATAAGTGCCCCCTTCAGCACACAGAGCCCTCTGCACTGCTCGGTCCAGACCACCTTGTCCGGCTTCCCCTGCCTACAAAGCTCCGTGAAGGGAGCGGCCAGGGAGCTAAAGTGGGGCATAAATCTCCGGTAGTACCCCACCATCCCAATGAAAGCCTGGACCTGCTGCTTAGTCTGGGGAGCGGGCCAGTCCTTCATTGCCTCCACTTTGGCCAGCTCTGGCTTCAGGTGGCCACTCCCCACCTTGTGGCCCAGGTATGACACCTCTGCCATCCCCACCTTGCACTTTCCAGCTTTTATGATCCTGGAGGTGACCCAGCACCCTCTTCACCTGGGACACATGTTCCTCCCAGGTCTGGCTAAAGACACAGATATCATCAATAGATGCCAGAGCAAAGTCCTCTCTCTCCCTTAGTAACTGGTCCACCAGGCACTGGAAAGTGGCAGGTGCCCCCTTGAGGCCAAAAGATAAGACTAGGAACTCGAAGAGTCCTTTGGGTGTGTGACGGGCCAAGGCCAGATAGCTATAGAAAAGTGATAAGGAATAGATATGTTAGTCTCAAGCTAAACAAATCCCTGGTACCATTGGAACCTTCTAGAAAGGAGTAGAAACAGCTAGCCTGATTGGGACACCTGAAGCCAATCAGGGACTGGCTGAAACCAGTTAAAAACCTCCCAGTTAGTCAGGTGGCTGTGGGTGTCAGGAGCTGTGGGAGGAGGTTGTGCTGTTGGTGAGACTGAGTGGTGGACAACATATCATACAGAAGGAAGGAGGCCCTGAGGTAAGGGTGAAGTGGAGTTTGAAGAAGCGGAGACTGCTGTGGGGAAGTAGCCCAGGGAATTGTATTGTGTTTTGTGCCTAAAAGGTCAGCCATCTTAGCTGATACTATTAGGGTCCCTGGGCTGGAGCCTGGAGTAGAGGGTGGGCCTGGGCTCCCCTCTTTCTGCCTCCCCTAATTAATCACTGAGATTGGGAGACAACAGAGACTGTGCTAGGAAGGATAGCTTCTCCTCACTGGCCTGTGATGAAGGTAGCTCACTAGGTGGTGACTCTTGCCAATTATACTGAGAGAGGAAGGTCACACTGGGGCCTAGATGAGTGTCTGAGGCCCTTAAATCTGCCAGGAAGTGCAGGACCCACAAGTACAGACTCAGAGCTTTGTCACAGGTGGTGAAGGCAGACTTTGCCCTTGCCTCTGGGTCCAAAGGCACCTGCTAGTAGCCTTTAGTGAAATCCATAGTGGTGAGGTACTGGGCACCCTACAAAGGGTCTAAAATCTCATTGGTCCTAGACATAGGGTAGGCATCGGACACAGTGAAGGCACTGAGTGTCTGATAGTCCACACAGAACCAGATCAACCCATCCTTCTTGGGGACCAGCACCACAGGCGAGGCCCAGGGGCTGGAGGATGACTGGATCAGCCCCTAAAGCCAGCACATCTCTGACCTCTCTCTCCAGGGCCTGGGCTCTTTTCCCAGTAACCTGGAATGGGGCACACCAGATGGGAGGGTGGGCTCCCATCTCCACCTGGTGGACAGCCAGGTGAGTGAGCCCAGGCTGGCTGGAGAACAGCTGCTGAGATGAATGCAGCACCTCTCTGATCTTCACCTGCTGCACAGGGGTTAGCTAGTTTGAAAGGGGAATTGATTTCAGCCAGGGGTCAGCCCCTGCCTCAGTGAGGAGACCCAGCAGAGGATCCACTCCCTTCTCCTCCCCCTGCCTACACACAGCCAACACCAGCCTCTCCCTGTCCCAGTATGGCTTCATCATGTTGACATGGTACATCTGGTGCCTGTATGCCCAGTTCTGCTACATAGTTCACCTCATTTACCAGTCTGATGGCCTTTAATAGAGCCATCCTAGGAAGCTTTTTCTTCCTCACAGGGATGAGAAGTATAGAACAGCCTGGTTGGAAGGGACCTCATGAGGTCATCTAGTCTAACCCCTCCCTGTTCAAAGCAGGACCAATCCCCAGTTAAAATCATCCAACAGATTTTTTGCCCCAAATGGCCCCCTCAGGGATTGAGCTCACAACCCTGGGTTTAGCAGGCCAGTGCTCAAACCACTGAGCTATCTCTTCCTCTGTCACCTGGTCCCTGGTAGCACAGAATTGGACACGGGCTGAATGGTTGTACCAGACCTCCTCTTCCCTCTGTGCCCTGGCCAGGTTTCCCCTGGCCAAGCCCATGAGTTCAGTGAGTTTTCCCGGAAAGTCAGTACATATTCCACCACTGATTCTCCATTGGGAGAGGCCTTCCCCTCCCACTTATCCTCAAGGGGTCCCTTCACTCTCCTCCCATACAGCGACTTGAAGGAGAAAACCCTGTGGATTCTTGGGGCAATTCCCTGTATGTAAACAGGTGGGGTAAATATTTGTCCCAGTCCATAAAGGTTTTCAGCATCATTTTTAGGGTCCCATTGAATCTCTCCACCAGCTCATTGGTCTGAGGGTCTTTCGCCTTCCTCTGCATCATGGGGCACAGGTCACTGGCTGGAGGATTCTCTGTATCTTGAAGTCTTTAAACCATGATTTGAGGACTTCAATAGCTCAGACATAAGTGAGAGGTATATTGCAGGAGTGGGTGGGTGAGATTCTGTGGCCTGTGCTGTGCAGGAAGTCAGACTAGATCAAGGGGTGGCAACCTTTCACTCTAATTTGAGGTTTTGTGTGCTGGTAATACATTTTAACGTTTTTAGAAGGTCTCTTTCTATAAGTCTATAATATATAACTCAGCTATTGTATGTAAAGTAAATAAGGTTTTTAAAATGTTTAAGAAGCTTCATTTAAAATTAAATTAAAATGCAGAGCCTCCCAGATAGGTGGCCAGGACCTGGACAGTATGAGTGCCAAACATGGCTGTGTATCAGTACTGAGCTAGCTGTTTCCGTGTGGTGTTATGTGCCACTCTTCCCAGCTGCCCTGCCCCACAAGTGGCTGTGTCCAAGCAGCAAGCAAGCCTTCCCTGTCCTTGTGTGGTGTTAAGTGTGGCTGTTCCTGTCTGCCCGATCCCAGAAGTGGCTGTGTCCCAGCACCAGGTGAACTGTACTTGTGAAGCGTTATGTGTGGCTGTTCCTGGCTGTCTCATTACAGAGGTGACTGCATCCCAGCGCTGGGCTAGCTGTCTCTGTGTGTGGCTATGTGCCAGCGTTCCTGGCTGCCCTGCCCCAGAAGTGGTTGTGTTCTAGCACTGGGCAAACTGTCCCCATGAGGCATTATATGTGCCTCTTTCTGGCGGCCCCTCCCAAGAGGTGGCTGCATCCTAGCACTGGTCGAGCTGTTCCCGTCCGCTATTATTTGGGGCTCTTCCTGGCTGCCCCGTCACAGAGGTGGCTGCCTTCCAGCGCCAAGTGAGCTGTCCCAGTGAGGTTTTATATGCAGCTGTTCCCAGCTGCCCCACTCCAGAGGTGGCTGTGTCCTAGTGTTATGTGCGGCTGTTCCCGGTTCATGACGGTCTCTGTCCCACAGTGTGTAAGAAGCATGGGAAACTCCTCGGTTTCCTTCGCACCTTCATGAAGTCACGGCCCAGCAAGCAGCGGCTGAAGCAGCGCGGGATCCTGCGTGAGCGTGTCTTCGGCTGCGACCTGGGGGAGCACCTCCTGAACTCGGGGCATGATGGTGAGACCCCTGATCTATAGGGCGTTGTCTCCCATCCCCTGGTCGCGCTGCTTCTCCCGACCTTGCACTTTGAGGCACTGTCTCCAGTCCCCCTGGCTGTGCCCCGTCTCCCAACCTGATGCTGTTGGACACTGCCTCCCATCCCCCCGGCTGGATCTCAGCTCCCTGCCTGGCATTATAGGGGACTTCCTCCCGTCCCCCCAGCCACACCCCTCCCACAGTTCGGCGCTATGGGGTGCTGCCTTCTGTCCCTACAGCCAGACCTTGTCTTTTTGCCTGACATTGTGGGGCACTGCCTCCCACTCCCCAGGCCATCCCTTGCCCACGCCCTGTCTCCCAGGCTGGCACTATGTGGCACTGCCTCCATCCCCCCCAGCCATGCCCAGTCCTCTATCCACGCCCCATTCCCAGCCTGGTGGTATGGGGCACTGCCTCCCATCCCCTACCCCGGCTGCGCCTCCAGCTGTGCCCCATTCCGAGCCTGGCACTCTGGGGCGCTGCCTCCCACCCCTCGGCTGTGTTTCCCCCAATCAGGTCTCGGTGCTGCTGTCCTTTCCCATGCCCCCCGCTTACCCCGTGCCTCCTGCAGTTCCCCAGGTCCTGCGCTGCTGCTCGGAGTTCATCGAGAAGCATGGCATGGTAGACGGGATCTATCGCCTCTCGGGCGTCGCCTCCAACATCCAGAAGCTGCGGTGAGGCCCTGGGATGGGGAGCTGGGGGTGCATAGTCGGGTGGCCACAGGAGCAGGGGCATGTGGTGGACTGGGGGGCAGCGGAGGGGCACAGGGAGCAGCAGGCAGCAGGGGCACGAGAGGCGCAGGGTGCAGTGATAAGCAGGGAAGGATGTGGGGGTGCAGGGCACTGTGTGGGGCACCAGACTGGCCCCCAGGGTTAGGGGTAAGGCAAAGAGGCAGGGCAAGGGAAGAAGGGAGCAGAGTTAGGGGGCTGGGTCCAGGGGGAGTAGGGTTAGGAGGCAGGGCGTCAGGGATGGGGGCCAGACTATAGGGCACAGTGGGACAGGGTTGGGGGCAGAGTGTAGGGGTCAGGGCATGGGACAAGGTTAGAGAGAAGGGTTGTGGGGTAGAGTGTAGGGAGCAGGGTTGGGTGGTTGGGTTAGGGGCAGAGTGTAGGGGGCAGGGCATTGGGGGGCAAGGTTGGGGGCAGAGTGTAGAGAGCAGAGTTGGGGCAGAGTGTAGGGAGCAGGGTTGGGTGGCTGGGTTAGGAAGCAGGGCTGGGGGCAGAGTGTACGGAGCAGGGTTGCGGGGCAGGTTGCAGTGAGCAGGGTTGAGTGGTTGGGAGCAGAGAGTAGGGAGCAGGGTTGGGTGGCTGGGTTGGGGGGCAGGTTGCAGGGCAGAGTGTAGGGAGCAGAGCTGGGTGGCTGGTTTGGGGGGCAGGGTTCAGGGCAGGGTTGGGGGGCAGGCTCTGGCCCGGCCATACCTCCTCTCCTCTTCCCCCAGGCATGAGTTCGACAGCGAGCGGGTGCCGGAGCTGGGCCGGGCGACCTATCTGCAGGACATCCACTGCGTGAGCTCCCTGTGCAAGCTCTACTTCCGCGAGCTGCCCAACCCGCTGCTCACCTACCAGCTCTACCACAAGTTCGCGGTGAGCCCGCCCCCTGTGTTCCCTGCCCCCCCACTCCCCCACCCCCGTGGTCCCCGGCCCCCCACCTCCCATACCCCCCACTCCCTCCACATTCCCTGCCCCCCAACCTCCTGCCCCCGCATCTCCCCATGTTAACACGCAACCCCCAACCCACTGCTCACCTACTAGCTCTACCACAAGTTTGCGGTGAGCCCCCTGCATTCCCTGCCCCCGAACTCCCTTACCCTCACATTCCCTGCCCCCCAACCTCCCGCCCCCACCTCCCCCCACCCCGGCATTAACACCTGAGCCCTCCCCTGCAGGAGGCCATGGCGGTGCCCAGCGAGGAGGAGCGCCTGGTGCGGGTGCATGATGTCATCCAGCAGCTGCCCCCACCCCACTACAGGTAACACCCCCTACAGAGCAGGGGAGTGGGTCGGGGCCCTGCAGGGCCATGGGTGACATCCGGGGGGGTCAGGGTGGTGGGTGGTGACTGAGGGGGATGCCAGGCCCCCGCAGGGCCATGGCGATGGCTGGGGGGGTTGGGGTGGTGGATGGTGATGGCTGAGGTGGATGTCAGCACCCCGCAGGGCCAAAGGTAACAGCTGGGGGGGTGTCAGGGTGGTAGTTGACAGCCAGAGAGGGTCAGGGCCCCATGGGATCATGGGTGATAGCTGGGAGGGGTCTGGGTGGTGGGTGATGGCTGAGGGGAGGATGTCGAGGCCTCGCAGGGCCCTGGGTGACAGCTGGGGGGGGCGTCGGGTGGGAGGGTGACAGCTGGGTGGCTTGGGGCCATGGGTGATGGCTTGGGGAGGAGGTCAGGGCCCTGCAGAGCTGTGGGTGACGGCTGGGTGGTAGTTGGGGGCTGGGGACCCCAAGAGGTGCGGATAACAGTTGGAGGGGGTCAGGGCCCTGTGGGGTTGTGGGTAACTGGAGGGCAGGCTGGGGCCAGGTCCCCCTCACCAGGTGCTGCCCCCCTCAGGACCCTGGAGTTCCTGCTGCGGCACCTGGCGCGGGTGGCCACACACAGCTCGGACACCAGCATGCACGTCAAGAACCTGGCCATCGTGTGGGCCCCCAATCTGCTCCGGTAAGTGCCCCCCCAGCCCCTCTGGCTCCCACCTGGCCCCCCAGCCAGCCCTCCCCGCTGCTCCCCTAAGTGCCCCCCAGTCCTCACTGCCAGCCCCCCGCCTCCGCTTCAATCCCCCCAACTTGCTCCACTGAACACCTCCCATCCCCCTCTGACTCCCGTCTGGCTCCCTCCAGCCCCCTGCCATCGCCCTGCCCCACTACCATCCCCCCAGCCTGCTCCGGTAAGTGTCCCCAGCCCTACTCCAGCTCCTCTCTAGCCCCCTGCCATCTCCCCGCACCTGCTACCATCTCCCCAACCCACTCCAGTAAGTACTCCGCTGGCCCCCTGCTAGCCCCTCCACTGCCCCCCAGCCCCAGTACAATCCATCCAACCTGCTTCACTTAACCCCCCACCCCCGACCCTCCTCTGGCTTCCCCTGCCAGTCCCCTACACCAGATACCATCCCCAAATCTGCCCGGTAAGTGCCCCTCCAACCCCCCTCTAGCTTCCTTCTGGCTCCCCCTGCCAGTCCCCCACCTACAATCCCCCCACGCCAGCTCCAATCCCCCAGCCTGCTCTGCTGAGTGCACCCCTTCCAGCCCCCCTGCTGGCTCCATTCCCCCAGCCTGCTCCATTGAGCATTCCTCTGCTCCCCAGATCGCTGGAGCTGGAGGCCGTGGGGCTGAGTGGGGCGGAGGCCTTCCACGAGGTGCGGGTCCAGTCTGTAGTGGTCGAGTTTCTGCTCAACCATGTCCAGGTGCTGTTCAGCGACAAGTTCACCTCCATCGGCAAGGACAGCGCAGGTGGGGCCTGTGGAGGGATCTCGGGGGAGCATGGGGGGCAGGGTGTGGGGCAGTGCGGGGTGGACAATGTGGAGAGGGCAGCCCGGGGGGGAAGCATGGGGCAGGGGACAACACAGCACAGGCTGGGGGTCAGTATGGGGTGGCACTGGGGCAGCCCAGCCCAGTGGGTGGGGGATAGTTCAGCCCAAGGGGACAACACTGGTATTGGGGAGGTGGTGGGCATGTGGGGGAGGAGCAAGGTGCTCCGTGGTGGGGGGCACCCAGAGACTGGCTGGCTGCTGAGCTGGAGGGTTGGGGCCAGGCTCTGCCCTAGAGGAGGCTGGGATCTTTGTCTGCTGCCTTGTTTGTGATGCTGTGCTGCTGAGCACCCCTCTACTTGGACCTGCCCCCGGTCAGCAGTAGGGTTGGCGTGAGGCTGGGTGGGGGCTGCTGCTCTGAGGGTGAGGACCTGCCCCCAATGGCATTGGGCGCAGTACCTGGGCGGGGAGGGCCAGCAGCAGGATTTCAGGGGTGGTCTCTTTGCCTCCCCCTCCCCCCAACCCCGCTCTGCATTTCATGCCCTTTTGCTATCCTTGGGGGTCTGGCAGGGAGGAGCTCAGGGGCACGGGGGCAGCAAGGGATGGATGGAGACCTCTGAGGGGTAGGGCTTAGGGGAGCTGGGGAAGGTTGGCAACAGTGGGGTTTGGAAGGATGGAGGGGCATTGGGGAGGCTGGGGCCAGTGGGGTTTGGAGGGGTGGGGGGGCATTGAGGGGGCTGGGGGCTGTGGGGTTGGGGACAGTAGGGCAGTTTGGAGGCAGTGGGGTTTGAGCTCACTGCAGTGAGCTAGAAGGGACCCCCAGGGACCCTCAAAGTCCCCTGCCCAGGGCCCTGCAGTGACAGGGTCTCAGCCAGCGTGGGACACAGGTTTATTAGTTGTTGGGAACACAGCGTAGGACAGAGCTTGTTAGCACAGAGAGCGGGAACTTTCAACAGAGTCCGTCGGGAGGGGGAGGGGGAGGTCCAGTCCCAAACCAGGAGACTGACCCTTTCAGCTGCCCACTGCCTCTCCTCCTTCCTTTGTCTCTTTCCTGGGCCAGCAGGTCCCCTGGTCTGCACCAGCACCTCTGGCTGGTTCTTGCAGAGGAGGGGGCCTGGCCATCAGTTGCCAGGATACACTGTGGGCCGATCTCTGCAGCCCACCAGCCGTCACACCTGTCCTCTAGGGATCTCTGTAACGATCAGCCCCTTATCCCACTGTGACAGGCTGGGATCACAGAAACTCCCTTAGAAGCTGCCACCGAATATGCCAAGGCTACTCCTGCCTCTATTTTCCTGCCCAAACAGCTTAGGACCTCAGTACCCTGCCTAGTTTGAGTCAGACTCGCTAGCCTGCTGCAACACTAGACCCAGGTCTGAGCCACATCCTCCAGCAGCCGTGGGCTTGCCTGGAAACAGGTTAGGAAGTGTTCCTGCCTTTAGCACTCAGATGCTCAACTCCCAGTCGGGTCCAAACCCTGAATAAATCCGTTTTACCCTGTATAAAGCTTATACAGGGCAACCTCATAGATTGTTATGGAGGATGAACAATGACAGAGAGAGATGCACAGCTGTTTGCCCCCTCAGGTACCCCCCATGTGAATTAATAAGTAAAAAGTGATTTTAATAAAGACAGGAAGTAGGATTTAAGTGATTCCAAGTAGTTACTGACAAAACAAAGTGAATTACTAAGTAAAGTAAAATAGAACACACAGCTCTAACACTAATACAGTAAAAAGCCTCACCCTCAGATGTTTCAGTGAATTTCTTCTTTCAGACTAATCTGCCTTTTAGTCTGGGTCCAGCTATCACTCGCACCCCCCGCTTAAGTCACTGTCCTCTGCTCCAGTTTCCTTCAGGTCTCCTTTGGGGGGTGGAGAGGCTGTTCTTTGAGTCAGCTGAAGACCAAATGGAGGGGTCTCTCCAGGGTTTATATAGACTTTCTCTTGAGGGTGGAGACCCCCTCCTTCCTATGCAGAGTCCTGTTGTAAAATGGAGTTTCAAAGCCACATGTCTGAGACAGACTCAGTTCATTACCAGCCAGGCCACATTCCTGGGGAAGCTCGGGTGTGGACGGCCGTCTGCAAAGTTCATTGTTGGCTTGATTGGGCATTTACTGAGAATAGTTTTTCCTCAGACAGCTGCTTTCCAAAGTCTACTTACAACTGACCAAGCACATAGCCAATACTAATAACTTTGAATACAAAACAGACACAGACGTACAAATAGGATGAACAGATCCAGCGGATCATTACCTTGACATAGATATGTTACATAGCTTATGTAGCAAAAGCATATTCCAGTTGTATCATACACACATCTATGGGCATCCCCCCACATAAAGCCTTATGAAGTACACCGTCACACCTACCACCTCGATTCTTGAGAAGCACAGGGGAAACTGAGGCACACCATAGTTTTCAGAGGAAACATTAAGAACATTCCCACTTTGTCAGATTGGGGAAGGCTGGGGGCAGTGGAGTTTGCAGGGAGGAGATGGGGGCAGTGGGGCACTGGGAGAAGTTTGGGAACAGTAGGGAATGGGGAGATAGTGGAGCAGCCAGTGCCACACCCCATCCCCATGCTTTGCTCCCTGTATAGCAAGCTGGTCTGTTCTCAGCAGCTACCTTCTGGTCTCTGGCCTGGGGACTGGACCCCTCCCCTCCCCTCCCCTGCTGTGTGTCAGGGTCCCAGACCCAGGGAGAGGGAGCTCTGCTCTGGCCATGGGGGTATCCCTGGGTTCTGGCATGCAGGCCCTCGCCCATTACCCTCTAACCCTGTTCTCTCTCCAGCCCCCCAGCCGGCGCCCCGGAAGCTGGCCTGGCTCCCCAAGACTGGCCAGCTGCTCACCTTGCCCGAAGCCCTGAGCAAGGCCCAGAGGGAGCCGGAGATGCAGCGAGATGGGGTCGGGGGTGCCCTGGAAGCGCAAGGGGACTGAGAGGGTGATAGGGGTCATCCCCTCCCCAGTTCAGATCCATGGACGTATGCACCCTAGTATCCCACCCCCTCCCTGCTGTCCATGAGCCCCTCTACCCTGGTATCCTGCCTGCCTCCCTGCTCCCCACAGGCTTCTCTACCCCAGTATCCCGCCCTCTCCCTGCTGCCCAGGGGCCCCTCTACCCTGGTATCCCTCCCCCCTTTCTGCCGCCCATGGGCTCCTCTACCCAGATATCCCACCTCCTCCTTGCCACCCATTGGCCCCTCTACACCGATATCCCACCCTCTCCCTGCTGCCCACAGGCTCCTCTACCCCTATACCCTGCCGCCCTCCCTGCTGCTCAAGGGCCCCTCTACACTGGTATCCTGCCCCCTCCCTGCTGGCCACAGGCCACTGGACCCAGTTATCCTGCCCCCTCCCTGACGCCCACAGGCCACTCTACTTGGGCTGTAGGGTACCATGGCTCCATGACCCACCCCAACCCTGGTGCAGTCAGCTGCACCCCCAGATAAGCATAGATCCCAGACACTACTGAGGGGAGGTGCCCAGTGGCAGGGAGTTCCAGTGACCCCGGTCACTGACTGTGGAGTAGGGCGGCACTGCTCTCCCCGTGCAGGGCCCTGTGGGCTCTCAGGGCTGGGGCGGGGTGGGGCAGGGCAGGACAAGGGAGGTGCCCATCTCAGGGAAGAGCTCAGGCCCTGGGTTTAACTGGTTCCTATTGAGAACAAGAGAACATTAAATGCCCAGTTGGCAATGCCCTGCATTGGTGATTCATGGTGCCTGGCACCCAGCAGCTCGCCCTGGGAGACAGTTGGCTGGGGTGGGGGTGGGGGCTGCTGAAGGGGGAGTCTGCCAAGGCAGACTGGGGAGGCAGGTACTAGGGGGCATTGAGACAGGCTTGGTGGGGTGGGAGATGCTGAGATGAGTGAGTGCCAAGAAATGCTGGGGGGCAGCGAGGTAAGCTAGGGAAAGGGGATACTGAGGTGGGGGGATACCCAGAAAGGCTGGGGAGGGAGGTGCTGAGGGTGCCGAGGCAGGAGGGGGTTTGAGATAAGAGGGGATGCTGTGGCATGCTGGGGAAGGGTGGGGGGCACTACAGAAGGTTAGGGGGTGCCAAGAGACTGGGAAAGGGGGTGCTGAAGTGGAGCGGTGCCGAGACAGGCTGGGGGCACCAAGACAGGATGGGGGGGGACCTGGGGGCTCCAAGGCAGGCCGGGGGGGGCGGGGGGGGGGCCCCCAGAGGCGGGCGGGGGACGGGGGCACCAAGACAGGCTGGCAAAGTGTGGGGGCTGGGGATGCCCAGGCAGGCTGGGGAGTTGGTGCTGGGGGCTCTGAGACAGACTGGGGATGGGGAGGTTGCGGGGGGGCTGGGGGCTCTGAGACAGGCTAGGAAAAGGGGATCTGGAGAGGCCCGGCAGGCTGGGAGGTGCTGAGACAGGCTAGCCATAGGGTTGGTGCGAGGGAAGGGTGAACAATCCTGCAACCAAATGCAGTGGGGTGTGGAATTGGGGACCCACAGAATGGCTGGGCCTGGATGCTGGGGGGCTGAGGCCAAAGTGAGCTGCAGTGGGGGACACCCCCCAACACATACACCCCAGGGAAGCTGCCTTCTGCCCCTGACCAGCTGGGACCTGCGGAGCCCTGAGCCCAGCACCGGGCGATGCTGAGGGGGATGGGCCCTACGTTGGCACTTGGCTGCCCACCCCTCACCCAGGTAACAGCTCCCAGTGCCCAGCTATGCTGCTGCTTCTCTGTGGGGTTGAGCCTCTCCCTGGCTCCCCTCTCCCCATGGCCTCACAGTGCCATTGCTGGTGTCAGTGGTGGGATCCCTGTGCCTGCCAGGGTGTTAAATCTTGTCCTGCTGCTGGCACTAGGGGGCACCATAGTGCTTGGGGCTGAGTAGGAGGTGCCGTGTTGCAGGTAGGGGAGCAGGGAGTGCTGTGCTGTAGGGAATGGGGGGGCTCAGCAGGGGGCACTGTGCTGTGGGGAGCGGGGTGGGGGGTCAGCAGGGGGCGCTGTGCT
>ML679584.1:269950-294736 GCA_007922305.1 Dermatemys mawii
CTGTGCTGTGGGGAGCGGGGTGGGGGGTCAGCAGGGGGCGCTGTGCTGTGGGGAGCGGGGCAGAGGCTTAGTATGGGGTGCTGTGCTGCAGGGAGTGGGGTGGGAGGCTTAGCAGGGGGGGCTGTGCTGCAGGAAATAGGCTGGAGGGTTTGCTGAGGGGCACTGTGGTGTGGGGAGTGGGGTGGGAGTGCTGCAGAGATGGGCTCGGGGGCTCAGTAGGAGGCGCTGTGCTGCAGGGAGGGACTGAGATTCCTGTGGGGCAGGCCCAGCTGACGTCCCCTCTATCTGTCTCCCTGTCCCCCAGGGCGATCCTGCCTCCCACGCCCCAAGTCCTTACTGGGCAGCTGCCCCTCAACCCGCCTGCTCTCGCTGGAAGAGGCTCAGGCCCGGACACAGGCCCAGGCCCAGCACACGGCCCCTGGCCAGGCCAAGAGCCCTGAGGCCAAGCCAGGACGAGGCCCCCCAGGGAGGCTGCCCCTCAAGCTGGACTCGGCCCATGACAGGTAATGGGGCCTTTCCCCCATTGGGGTTTCTAGCTCGGGGTGGAGGCTAGTGAGCTCAGAGGGGCTGGGGATGGGTCATGGGGGCCTTTCCCCCCCACCCCAAGGGGTGCCAGCCCCAATCTGGCCCCAGGAGGTGGTGGGCTCAGGGGTGTGTGGAATGAGGCTGGCAGAGTCATGGGTCGGGCTGACACTGTCTCCCCACAGGCGCCAGGCACGGAGCGGAAGCTGGAAAACCTTCTTCGCCTTGGGCAAGGCAGCCGCCATCAGTCACAAGAGAGTGCAGCGCCCAGGCGGGCAGATGGGTGAGTGAGCCCTGCCCCACACAGCCCCCCAGCTCCAGGCAGCCCCCCTGGCTCGTGCCACATGCAACCCTGTGCATCCCTACTGTCCCCCTGCCCCATGCAGCCCCCAGCCCCTCGTAGCCTCCCATTTCCAGTCCTGCCCCACAAACCTCCCCCCAGTTCTACACCAACCTCCCAGTCCCACATCTCTCTTCCTCCTGCCCCATGGAGTGGGGATGAGGGCTGTATGTTTGAGTGCTTGCTCATGTCCATTCCGTGCTAGGTGCGCGCACGCCCTCAGGCCCAGCTGTCAGAGATTTTGACCTTAGCAGTAACCGAAGGGCCATCTCTGGCGCTCCATGGAGCCCTGCACCCATGCGCTGGTATATGGGGCGCTGCCGGCCCTGCACCCCCTCAGTTCCTTGTCTCCCTTTGCGCTTCAAAAGTGCCCTGAGCGGTGTAACTTTCTAGTTGTTGGATCTAGATCATGACGTAGTTAGTTAGGGGAGTAATTAGGTTAGATAATTATGTAAGCCGGGGAATGGTCTGGCTATTATGGGGAATTCTCCTGACTTACACACTACCCGGGTGAAATGGGCTAGTCGAAGGATCTGGCTCCTCGCTCCCGCTCCCACTCCCTTTACCCAGAGGCCTGTATGCCCTTGAGGGCCCCCCTTTCATCTCCTGTGTGGCAGGGTCCTCAGAACTCCAACAAGGCTAGGCCCAGGAGTCCTGAGGACCCCATCATGGTCCCCACTCCAGGGAGCTCCCTCTGCCCTGGATGCTTCCCTGACCCATTGATCATTATACAGTTCAACGCAAATACAATGTATTGAACAGCAGACAATTAAAAAAATAAGGAAAAAATGGGAGGGGTGAAAGGAAAACCCATCACCTCGCTGTATGGCACGGGGACGTCACAGCCAGTACCTCTGGGATGTCAGGGCAGTTCAGTCCGTTCCTCACACCACCCAGGCCCTATCTCAGACCCTGGCTCTGCTGCAGGGACACTTGCTCTGGCGGTGGCCACATGCCCTCAGGCTTTAGGTGGCAGGACCCTTCTTCCCAGGGGGTTACAATCCCCCTCCAGACCTGCCAGACATCTTGGCTGGGGGCATCTCTCTGTGCTGGGCCCGCTGCCCAGGGTCCCGCCTCGCTCTCCCCAGCTGCTCACCACACCCAGCTCCGGACAGCCCCAGCTCCAGATCCAGCTCCACCACTCTGCCTCAACACGGCTACAGATCTGCCTTCAGCTCCCTGGGCTGCTTCTCTGGCTCCCGTTGGTGCAGCTCTGCTCTGGGGGCTGCTTCTCTGGCCAGCTCAGCTCGGGCCCCTGCTCTCGCCTTCACTCTGCCCCACTCTGTCTGACCCAGGCAATTCCAGCTCAATAGGCAGATGGGACCTCCCTCACCTCCTGTCTCCCTGATTAGCCAGCCCACCCTGTCAATCAGGATGACTGGGAGCATTGGCCTCTCCCCATTGCCCCTGGGGACTGTCAGTCTCAGGGTCCTGATTTCCAATCAACCTCCCCCTTCCTTTCGGTACTGGGAGCCAGCAACCAAACCCACCCCACTGAGCTTTAGTAAGGGTCCCTTTAGGGACTTTATCCCTGGCATGGGGCTTGCCCCGTTCCCCAGGATCCCAGCCATCTGCCATAGACATATGCCGGTCAGTGAGCCCCGCATCAGTTGTCTGAGGTGTCTGGGGGAAATCACACATCAAAGAGACGTGCCAGGGCTTCATGGCACACTTGGAAGAATGGAGCCTTTTGTCTCCAAGCCCTTCTCCAGGAGGTGGCTCTCAGACGGGCCTCAGACCCTCTCGCTCCAACTCAGCACTGAGTCCCTCTGTCTTCGGCGAGCCCCACCGGCACTGGATTTCTACTGCCACTGCTCACCTTCGCCAGGGCCACCACAGTGATAATACCTGGGACTCTGACCAGCAGGTGTTGCTGGGGAGACACACTGCTAACACCTGGGACTCTGGCCCATAGATTCTCTGGCCGTTAGCAGCAGAGCCGGGGACTTTAAATGCCGCTGCCCCACTCCAGCCTCCTGGGCTGCCCAGCCAGGCCCTGTGCATTGCTCCGGCAGCAGGCACGCTAAGACATGCCCAAGGCCGGTTACAGTCTCATCCCAGGATCCATCTCCCTATTTGTTTCGGGACCACCTGTCTCCCTTTCTCCTGCATGGGCCAAAGTCACCTCAGACTGGTGGGTGCTCAACACTGTAGCAGTTGGCTACACCCTGGAGTTTTCCTCCATCCCCCACTTACATCCCACTTCCCTGTCCCTCTTCGGGGACCCTTCTCACGAGCAGCTCCTCATCCAGGAGGGGAATTCCTTCCTATGTCTGGGGGCCAGGGAGGAGGTTCCCCTGAACATGAGAGTAAAAGGGTTTTACTCCCAGTATTTCCTAATCCCAAAGGCCAAGGGGGCCTCAGACCCATCCTAGGCCTGCGTCGCCTCAACAGGTACCTGAAGACATCAGAGTTCTGCATGGTCTCCCTAGCCTCCGTCATCCCCTCTCTGCAGCCAGGAGAGGCTGGTACACTGCTCTCAACTTAACGTACGCCTACTTCCATATTTCTATCTCCCATGGCCACAGGAGACTCCCTCATTTGGTGGTGGAGCAGCACCTCTACTAGTTCATGGCACCACCCTTCAGCCTCTCCTCTGAGGATCTTCACAAAGTGCATGGCGTGGTGGCCACTTCCCTGAGGTGCCATGACATTCAAATCTACCCATCTCTCAAGACTGGCTGGTCAGAGGCAGCACATGTGGGGATCTAAGCCTGCATCTCAATGACCAGAAGTCAACTCTGTCCCCCTGTAACGGGTTGGGACTCACCACGTGGCACCTCCTGCCAGATAGTCCGGGAATTAGCTCAGTTCAATGGCAGACCGCCCACTTCAGGTGGTGTCCCATCCATCTCTCACTCTCAGTTGTTGCCTGGACCCGCGTGGCTCCTTGTGTGCAGCGTCATCTTCAGGGCACTGCCCTCCGGCAGTACCCCCAAGTCCAGACTCACCCCCTTCCGGGGGCAGGTTCAGCAGTCCTTCCATCCTCTGGCTGCCGTGGCTGACTGCACCCCATATCAAACCCCTTCTGGCAGGGGTCAGGTGCAGTCTACTAAGGCCACCTCAGCGGGGGAACCCAGGCCTAACTTCTACTCTGGGTCCCAGCCAAGGGACCCTTTGGCAGCAGCTGTCCTGCTCTGCTCTCTCCCCTAGCACTTTCCGCTCTCCCTGGGCCACTTCCCCAGTGGTCCCTCTGTACCTTATGGCCCTTTCCTCAGGGCCCAGAGCCTGGCAGGCACCCAGGCTAGAGCTCTCTTCTGCTCCCCTGGGCCTGCCCAGCGCTGCGCTGCGCTGTCCTTGGTGCTGTTGCTCCTCTCCCAGGAGCTGGACCTCCCCCCTTGAAGGTCCAGGGGAGACTGACTGCCTTCTGCTAGGGCAGCCTTCTTATAATGCCTAGCCTATCTCTCATTGGCTGGCTATAAGCTTGGCTCTGACTGGCCTGCAGTAGGCCTTTTTCTCATTGGTTGGCTGCCCGCACAGCCACTCTGGCCTACTCTTGCCTACTCCGGCATGGGAGTGGGGCAGTCGCCCCACTACGCCCTCGTTCAGAGAGTAGAGTTTATAGGAGCGGTGCCTGACTCCACCCATGCCAGAGCCTACCTGCCAGAGTCCCAATTCTGGGCATGTCAGAGCCCAGCTGCTCACAGCCACCAGGGTGTGCCACCAGCGGCTGGGTCACATGGCAGCGTGTACCGATGTGATGCAACATGCATGGCTGCGGCTCAGTCTCCAGATGTGGCTGGAGTCCCCTCAGGCCTTGGAGCTAATGGTCACAGTCCCATCGAACGTCCCTTCATCTCTGGCTGGTGCCCAGCCCCACGAGCTGCTCTGGATGGGGTCCCCTTCATAGCTCTGCTCGCATCGGTAACATTGGTCTCTGATATGTCGGATCGGGGGTGGAGAGCCCAGCTGGGCAGCTGCAGTACCCAAGGTCTCTGGTTTTCTGCACACAAAGGCCAGGGAGCTCAGGGCGACTCACTCGGCCTGCCATGCATTCCTCCCTGTCCAAGGGGCAGAGTGGTGCAGATCTTGTATGATCTGCAGATCATACAGCAGCAATGTTCTTCTATCAGGAAGACGGGGCCCGCCCATCTGTGTCGAGAGCTCTTTGCCTGTGGGACATCGGTGTGCAGCAGGCTGGTCATCTCAAGGCTTCGTGCCTCCCAGGCGCCCAAAATGCACGGGCAGATCTCCTCAGCGGGTCCTTCTCCTCTCACCACGAGTAGTCACTCCACCCGGAGGTCATCAACACGATCTCCCCCAAATGAGGGACTCCCCCGCTGGACCTCCTCATGGCCACTCAGAACAGGACCTGTCAGCAGTTGTGCTCATTTCACGGGCTAGCCAGCAGCTCCCTGTCCAACGCTTTCCTGTGCCCTTGGATGGGGGCCTGCTGTTCACCAATCCGGCTTTCCTGTGCCTTGAATGGGGCCCTGCTGTACGCCGACCCAGCTTTCCTGTGCCTTGGATGGGGCCCTGCCATACGCAAACCCGGCTTTTCTGCGCCTTGGATGGGGCTCTGCTGTTCACCGACCCAGCTTTCCTATGCCTTGGATGGGGCCCTGCTGTACACTGACCTGGCTTTCCTGTGCCTTGGATGAGGCTCTGCTGTATGCCTTCCTACCGACACCTCCAGTTCAGATGGTAACCCTAGGGACAAAGCAAAGCAAACCATCCTGGTAGCACCACTGTGGCCATGGCAGCTTTAGTGCATTAGGCTTTTGGCCCTCTTGATGGCAACCCGCTTCGCCCAGTCTTGCTCTCGCAGCACCCAGGCTGTCTGCTCCATCCAAACCTAGCGTCGCTGCCTGTGACTGCGTGGCTTTGCATGGCTGAACCCGGAGCAGCAGGCCTGCTCGGAACAAGTCTAACACATCCTGTTGAGTATCAGGAAGTCCTCCACCGCGGTCATCTACCCAGTCAAGTGGAAGCGCTTCATCTATTAAGGGCCGCAGATTGAGGTCTTTCTCCCTCCTGGTCATTGCTGCAATCCATCTTGGACTACCCGCTCCACCTCAGGCACCAGGGCCTGGCAATCAGGGTTCCCTTGTTGGCCATCTCAGCCTTTCATCCTCCCATCCAGGGCAGGTCAATCTGTGCTCATGACTTGACGATCAGGTTCCTGAAGGCTCTGGAGGAGCTATACCCACAAGTTCAGGATCACACCCCTCCTTGGGACCTAAACCTGGTGCTAGCGAGGCTTGTGGGTCCCCCTTTTGAGCTACTGACTTGGTGTTCTCTGCTGCTCCTCTTGTGGGAGGAGATCACATCAGCGCACAGGGTCTCCGAAATGAGAGTGTTGACGTCAGAACCCCCTTACGTGGTGTTTTATAAGGCCTAGTCCAGCTGAGCCCTCGCCTAGCATTCTTGCCTAAGGTGGTGTCACAGTTCACAGTCATCAGAACCTCTTCCTACCAGGTTTCTTCCTGAAGCCTCACAAGGTGAGCAAGGAGCATTGGTTACACCCTATGGATGCTAGGCAGGCCTTAGCCTTCTGCATCACGGACCAAACCCTTCTGTAAATCAACGCAGCTCCTGGTCACAGAGTGGGCAGGATGAAAGGTTTGCCTGTCTCCACTCAGAGAAGCTCCTTGTGGATAACCACTTGCATCAGGCTCTGCTATGAGCAAGCAAAGGTGCCACTGGTGGCCATCCTTCCTGCCCATTCCACCGGAGCCCACGCTTCGTCAGCATCCCTTCCTCACCCAGGATCAGCACCTGTGCATCTGCAGAGCTGCCACCATACCCGGGACGAGGCCAGCTTTGCAGAGCAGTGTTGCAAGCAGCATGTCCACGAACTCCAGGGATACTGCTTGGGAGTCCCTAACTTGGAATCAACACAAGCAAGCACTCAAAGAAGCAAAAATGGTACCTACCTCTTGCAACTGCTGTTCTTCGGGATGCTCACGTCCATTCCACAACTTGCCATCCTGCCCCTCTGTCGGAGTTGTCAGCAAGAAGGAACTGAGACGCCCCATATAACAGTGCATGGGTGCAGAGCTCCAGGGGGTGCCAGGGCCTGTCCTATGGATACTGCTAAGGGAACAATCTCTGGCAGCCGGGCCCAGGGTGCACGCACCTGGCATGGAATGGACATGAGCACCACGTCTCAAGGAACAACAGTTCCGGAAAGTAGGGAGCCATTTCTTCAGGGGGAAAGAAGGAGTGTTGGGGGACCTGTCTGGGGTGCTTCCAGGAGCAGAGGTGGGGCTGGGGACAGTGCTGGGGGCAGGAGCAGTGACAGTAGAGGGTGTCAGTGGGGTCCAGGCAGGGGTTGGATATGGGGGGTGGCTGAGGGAGGACTAGGGGGTCCTGAAATTCTCACCCCTCCCCTCTCCCTGCAGGGCTCCGGGCCGACACTGTCACGCTGCGATCTGCCAAGAGCGAGGAGTCACTCACGTCCCAGTCCAGCACCACAGGTATGAGGGGCAGCGCCAGGATAGGGGAGAGGATGTTCAGGGGGAAGCCAACCCCAGAGGTGGCTGCATCTCAGTGGTAGGTGACCTGTCTGCATGCAACATAGTATATACAGCTGTTCCCCAGCTGCCTCGCCCCAGAGGTGGCTGCATCTTGGTGCTGGACAAACCATCCCCTTGCAGCATTCTATACAGCTGTTCACCAGCTGCCCCACCCCAGAGGTGACTGTGTCCCAGTGTTGGGCGAGCAGCCCCTGTATGACTGTTCCCGGATTCCCTGCACCAGAGGTGGCTGCATCTCAGCCAGGTGGTGTTATGTGTGGCTGTTCCCCATCTGCCCCATTCCAGAGATGGCTGCATCTCAGTGCCAGGTGAGGTGTCCCCATGTGGCATTATGTGTGGCTATTCCCCAGCTGCCTGCCATCTCAGGGTTGTTTACACCTGCTGTTTGTCCATCTGTCTCCCAGGCCTCCACAAACTCCACCGCCTGCGGCGCCTGCGCTCCAGTAGTGACGCCTTCCCAGCCTTGCCTGGGGCCTGCCCCAGATCCCCACCAGCCTCCCTCAAGCCCTGCCACTCCTGTGAGTCGCTGAGCTCCTCAACCTCCGGCGGCTGCAGCGAGAGCCTGGCCGCGCTGCCGGACTTGGCACCCCACCGCCGTTCCTCCCTCTGGCTGGATGATGAGGGCGAGTTGGACTCGGACCCAGAGCTTAGCTCCCCCGGCTTCCTGGACTTGGACCCTCTCCCCTTCCAGCGCAGCCCCCCGTGGTGCCCCTCGCTCTCCAACGCCTCCGACTCGGCCCCCAGCCCCGCCCATCTTCCCTTCGCCTGCAAGGTGGTCCGGGCGCTGTCACCCCCCAGCCCGGAGCCCCCCCGAGCCTCCCTGGAGATCTCGGAGCCCGTGGCCATCTCGCTGCCCGCCAAAGTGCTGGAGATGCTGGGGGGGGGTGAGGCTCGGGGGGGGCTGAGGCCTGAACGGCGCCGGGGAATGCGCAGTCCACCCCACATGATCTCCCAGCTGCTGCAGGCCGGCGATGGGACGCTGACTGACAGCTGCCAGCGCGAGGTGCGGCGCAAACTGACCCAAGCTCAGAGTGGAAGCCTGGCCCAGAGTGAGTGTGGCAAAACCTCCAGCCTCCGCAACCCCACCACCAGCCAAACTGCCTCCTCACAGGAACCTCCCAGCCCCATCTGGAACCCACCCTCCTACCCCCCGCCAGCCAACCCCCACCCAACAGGAACCTCCCAGCCCCATCCAGAACACCCCGCCAGCCAACCCCCGCCCCCAACAGGAACCTCCCAGCCCCATCTGTAACCCCCCGCCAGCCGACCCCCATCCCCAACAGGAGCCTCCCAGCCCCAGCCAAGCCTCCTCACTCTCCCGCCAACAGGAGCCTCCCAGCCCCATCCGGAACCCCTGCCAGCCGAACCGCCACCCCCCTCGGAACCTCCCAGCCCCATCCGGAACCCCCTGCCAGCCGGAGACATACACAGCCCTGCCAAAACCTCCAGCCCCATCTGGAACCCCCCGTCTGCTAGAACCTCCCAGCCCCATCCGGAGCCCCCAGCCAGCCGGGACCTACCCCTGCAGAAACCTTCAAGCCCCATCTGGAAACCCCCTCCAGCCAGCAACCCCCACCCTCCCCGGAACCTCTCAGCCCCATCCAGAACCCCTGCCAGCTGGAACTGCCCAGCCAAAACCATCCTTCCAGCAGCCAACCCCACCCCCACAAACAGAACCCCCCATGTGCCCTGCTGGGGGAGTTGGGGAGAGCACAACCCCCCAACTAATGTGCCCCAGCCCCCTACAGCACCCCTGTTGGGTGAGGCCAGGGTTGGAGTACCAGGAGCTTCCTGCACAACCAGAGCCCTGCCCCACCCCCCTACAGTGCCCCCTGCTGGGTGCGGCTGGCACTGATCAAGCTCTTTTCTCCTCTCCCCATTCAGGTCCTGAGTCGGAGGCTTCCCCACCACTGCGGGGGGCACTATGCCTGTTTCAGCACGTGCCGCCCCCGCCGCCCCCGAAGAACCCGGCCCGGCTGATGGCGCTGGCACTGGTAGAGAGCGCACACCGGGCCGCCCGGCAGCAGCAGAAGGTGCCACACAGGGAGCAGCGTGCCCAGTTCCAGCGCTCCCTGTCCCTGGAAGGTCGGGGGGAGGGGGCAGCGGTGGAGCCGGGAACCCTGTACTCTGTGGTGCGCCCTGGCCCTTCTGCCCAGCTCCCTGGCCCCTTTCTGCAGCACCAGCAAAGTGAGGGGGAACCCCGGGGCCAGCGCCAGGAGCAGGCAGGGGGTCCCCAGGTGAGTGGGGATGGAGGAGGAGGGATCGGGCGTTGAGCAGGAAGGAGTTAGGGGCATTGCACCCTTCGGGTGTGAGAGGGCAATTGGGGGCTGGATTGTGGCAGTGGGGTTTGCCAGTTCGAACAAGAGAGGTTTGGGGAGGCTGGGAGGAGGGTGGGTAGGTGGTGGGGTTTGGGGGGCAAGTAGGGGTTTGTGGAGTTGGTGGGGGGCAGAGTGTTGGGCTGGGGGCAGTAATGGGGGTTGGGGTGAGGTTTGGTGAGTGGGGGAATTCAGTGGGGTTGCGGCTGGATGGGGGAATAGGAGGTGCAGTGCGGGGCTACAGTGAGGAAATTCAAGAAATTGTGGATGGATAGGAGATTGGGGGCTGCAGCAGGACAGTTTGAAAGGTTGTGGTTGGGTGAGAGGACTGGATGGGATTGGGGTTCAGTGGGAGATACTGGAGGATTGGGATGCAGTGGGGGACTGTAGCAGGGGTAGTTCGGGGGAATACAGCTGGGTGGGGGGATGGGATTGGTTGTTCAATGGGAGGGACTGAGGGATTGGGAGTGCAGTGTGGAGACTGGGGTGTGGTGAAAGGCTGGGGAGTCGACTAGAGGGAGAAGTGTGTGTGTGTGTTTGTGTGTGTGTGTGTGTGTGTGTGAACTCCCCCTCGCTGACCCCCCTTCTCTCTCCCTGCAGGTCCCGATGGTCCAGGCCCCTGCCCTGGGTGGAGAGGGGGGCAGGGCCAGCTTAGCAGCCCCTCCCCGTTACAGCAAAGCTCCCCCCGATGCCCACCACTGGGATCCCCCATGCCACCTACCCTGCCAGACCCAGCCGCTGCCCTTCCCCCGAGCACTGGACCCTGCCCCGCACCACCCGCTGGCCCTGCCCAAGTCCCCAGCCCCCCTGCACTTCCATGCCCCACCCGCGGCCTGTCTCAACACCAGCCCCCCGTGGCTGGGACCCCCCTCCGCCGCCCCTCCGGAGCTGCACCAGCGCCATCGCTTCCTGGCTCCCCATGCCCCTGGCTCCGCCACACACCCCCGGCGCCCACTGCTGGAGCCCGCAGCTGAGAACCTGTACTATGAGATCGTCCCAGAGCCGCCCGTCTACCAGCCCTGGCCCCTGGGCACCCCACACCCGCCGGCACCCCCCGAGTACCTGGCCGCTCTCAACGCCTCCTATGGTGTCTTCCAGCGGCCCAGGCCCAGCCCCTTGGCCCCCACGCCTCCGCTCTGGCCCGTCTTTGAGGATGGGCGCGTCCACTACAAGCCACCAGAGCCCATCTACGTCAACGTCCCCTTTGCTGGCCCTGCAGCAGGGCCAGAGGCCAGGGGGCACTGCCGTGGCAGGGCCAGCCCCCCCTCGTCCTCATCCTCTGCCTCTGCCTCACCTCCACCGATGGGTGGGCACCTGCGCAGCCGCTCTGACCCTGGTGCTGCCCACGCTGCCCTGCGCCGCCCCCCAGTGCCGGCCCTGCCACAGAAGCAGAGGCAAGGCCTGCGGGCTGCACCAGGCTGGGCCTACGGGCCACCGCCAGTGCCAGGACTTTACCGCCAGCTGCTAGATGTGCTGCCCTGTGGCAGCACCATGCTTCGGTTCTACCACCCCGCGCCACCTGGCTGGGAGTCGGCTGCCAGCTGTGCCCCACCTTTCACCGCCTATGCTGAGCCCTCGCCCCGGCCTCCTGCCGTCCTCAGCCCTGGCCTGATGGATGGTTACCGGCTGGGGCCTTACCCGCACTATGCCGAGCGCCTGCCGCCCCAGTATGGCAATGTGGAGAGGAAGGAGGGGCCCCCACCACCACCCGCATGCCTTGCTCCCAACTGGACGGTGCATTCTGAGGGGCAGACCCGAAGCTACTGCTGAAGGGGGGCCTGGGCTGGACCACAAGGGACCCTGGATGGGAGGCTGGAGGACCTGTATTGAACCCCCCAAGTGCTGACACACACCCCTGGGTGCAGGATGTGAGCACTGGCTGGGGGACATTGCTGAGACAGTCGGGCTGTGACATCACAGGAGGCCCCAATGACATCACTGAGGTCTGTATGATATGCCTAAGCTGCTGCAGGGCTGGAGTAACATCACAACGGGATCATGAATGGCAGGAGGATGAGCACTTTGACATCACAATGAGGCCACCAATGGCAACAGGACAGTGACATTGGTACAGTGACATCGCAACTGGACCATCAATGGTGTTGGGATGAACACCTGATGTGACAGCAGCCCAATTGTGTCACTGCTCCCCCATGTGGTAACAGCTGATCACCAGTGACCTCAGGACCCGCAGTGACATCACCACATTCTGTGTGACATCATCGGCCTCCACTTGCTCAGCGACCACCTCAGTGTGACATAAGGAGGGGCACTGATAATATCACCAGAACCTTGAATGACATCACTACCTGACTTCCTCCCCCCCAGGGGGCCAGTGTGGGGCATAAAACTATCAGGGTCTTGCCCCACTGCGAGCCCTAGGACTAGGGGGACCCTGTGGCGGGGGAGGGGGAGCTTTTCTATAAAGCTTTTAAAGCTGAGCAAGATTTCTAACGTTTTAATCCTTCATTAACAATTAAAACATCCCCCCCTGAGATGGGGGGGGGGGTGCCAAGGGTAGTAGGGAGGGGCTAAAGGAAAAAAAACCCTCCCCAGGCTACCTGTCTGACCTCCCTGGTCAGCATGGGCTAGGGTGGGGCACAGTTTGGGGCAGGGGGATGTATCTGGCTAGCTCTAGGGGTGTGGGGGGATGCCTGCTGTCCACTGCTGAGAAGCTGAGCCTTGCTCGAGGCTGTGATGGTGGCTGCTTGGTTGTGTTCTGTGACTGTGGTGATCATTGTCTGGTTGTGGCAGTACTGCAGAGTGGGTGTGGGGAGGTCTTATGGGGTAGCTGAAGGCCTTGAGGGGTGCCCCCTGCTGACCCAGTGGCTGAGAGCAGCGATTGCTGCGGGAGGATGGTGTTTGGCTGATTTTATTACACTAACTCCCACTGTGACTGGGGGTTCCCTGGTAGTTATGACCGTTGACCTCCCCATACCCTGTAACCCCCCATCCCCGTGATAAAAGGGCAGTGTTGTGACCCAGTGTGGGTGGGGTTACCCTGGGAGTGCTGATCTACCCCAACACCCTAATCCTATACCCCCCCCCACAAAGTCCCAAATATGCGTGGGGGGGGGGCAGGAGCAGGGGCTAATCCTGATTCACCTACTTCAGCCCCATCCCCACTGCAGGACCCTGGAGTGGCTTGGAGTGGGGGTGCTGCTGTGACAGTTCCCTGGTGAGTGTATTTATTGAAGATCCTGCCCTCCCCCAATTCTGTACTAAATGGTTTAAACCAACCCCATTAACTAATAAAGACAAAAAACACCACCCCAAACTGCCCTTGTACTTCATCCTTCTCAGAACACAAGAACTTGGGGGTCAACCAATGCAATTACTAGGCAGCAGGTTTAAAACAAACCAAAGGAAGGACTTCAACACACAGTCAACCTGTGGAACTCCTTGCTAGAGGATGGTGTGAAGGCCAAGACTATAACAGGGTTCAGAAAAAGACCTAGATAAGTTCATGGAGGATAGGGCCATCAATGGCTATTACCCGGGATGGTGTCCCTAGCCTCTGCCAGAAGCTGGGAATGGGCAATGGGATGGATCACTTAATGATAACCTTCGCTGTTAATTCCCTCTGAGGTACCTGTCATTGGCCACTGTCAGAAGACAGGATACTGGGCTAGATGGCCCTTCAGTCTGACCTAGTATGACTAGTCTTATGTTCTTTAATTTGGGAGTGGGGGCTGGAAGTCAGGACTCCTGAGTTCTAGCCCCCGCTCTGGGACCGGAAGAGGAGTGGGGTTGCGTGGTTACACTGTGGGAGCTGGGAGCCAGGATTCCTAGGTTCTAGCCCCAGTGCTGGGAGAGCAGTGGGGTCCAGAGGGTTAGAGTGGGGCATTCAGTTTCCCCATATGCTGTATTGCTAACTAGGTGGTGGGACAAGGTGGGTGCCTCCCTGCACAGCCTCAGTGTGATGGATGCTCAGCAGGGTGGGGCTGGGCCTGCACTGAGGGTACACGTCTCTCTTGGGATCCCACTGGTGGCCTTGCTGGAGAGAGCACCTGGTGGGGAGCAAGAGGCTGGAGGCCCCAAGATTCAGTCCCGGGGACACAGAAGCCAAGTGGCTTCTTCCCCTGGTGGACGAGTGAGACCATAAAGGGGGTTGGCCTGTGGATGGCCACCCCGAGAGCACCAGGCCTGTGGAGCTGTGACAGGTGGTCACAGGACACTGAAGGGACTGGCAGCGGGAAATGTGCCCCCAGCTGTGCCGTCACTAGGGCAGGCGCAGGGAGGCTCAGCAAGGTGCAGTTGGTTGCACGAGAAGGGAGAAGGGCGATTGCTTCAAGAAGCAGGATCTGGGCCCAAGTGGCGGGAGAGTGTCACGGAGAGACAGCAGCTGGGTCTCCCCCCAGACCCGGGCCCCATCTGACAGGGGCACTTCATGCCCTGGCTGCCATACACTGGAGCTGAGAGCAAAGGAGATGGGGACGTGGGAGAAGCAGTGGAAGCATAAACCGGAAATGGAGACATGGAGAGGCTGAGGGACCCACTGAGGGGCAAGTTGGGAAAAGCCCCGGGATGCCACTTCTGCAGGGAACCTAGATACTGCGGGGGGCAGAGGGCGGGGAATAGAAACACCTAGCTCCTTGCTGTGTGGAAGGCCTATGATATGACCCAGGCTGCCCCTGCAGCACGGCTCCGCTGGCTCACCCCTGGGTGACGCCCTGACCTGGGGGAACGGCTCCATAAATTGGGCCAGGGTGCAGACCTCCCTAGGCTGGGGAGGTGGGCGGCTGGTTGAGTTGGTGCAGCTGGGTGAGATCCGGCCTTGGGCCCTGACTATGGGGTTAGGGGGCCGGAAGCCCAAGGCTCTGTGCAGGGCAGCAGTGTTTGTGGACAGTGTGAAAAGAGACCCAAAGGGGACTGGCCTAGTTCAGGGAGGGTTAGCTGATAATTGGGAGTCAGGCAAATCCAAACCAGGGGTGATGGCCACTGTGGGCAGGCTGCAGAGTCCCAAGCTATAATTACTACCACAGTGCCCAAAGGATAAGGAGCGCGTGGCCAAGTAGAAGGGTTAACTGGGGAGGGAGCCCAGCCAGCTGGGGTGGGGTGTGTGTGGAAGGGGCAGGGCAGGAGCACTCAATTTAGTGGGTAGGCACAGGGCAGAGCCTGGGAGCAATTGCTACATTCCCCCTTGAGGTGGAAGGGAGGAAGGTCCTGGCGGGTACCAGGCCATGGGTGCTGAGAGGCTGCTGGCTTGGCTCCAGGTGGTGGACTTGGTCCAGTTAGTGCCTGTAGCGAGGATCTGAGCTGGGGGTGGGCAAGAAGGGGCCCAAAGAGATTGAGGTGCAGGCACAGCTGATGGGGGAATGAGCTGGAGGCTTGGCCGGGTGATGCCCAGAGCGCCCAGGTCCTCTCCTGGAGCTAGAGCCAGATGGTCGCCCCCACCTTGGTGCCTGGGGAAGGGATCTACCAGGTTTAGCAAGGCCGAGCTCAAGGCTTTGGCCTAAGGAGGGCAAATCAAGGCACAGCTGGTGCGGGTGAGGAGGGACAGTTCCCACCCTCTACCCCAGCAGCCGAATTTCAGCCAGAGCTGCAGAAAGATCCCTGCTTGGAGGAGTGCCCTGGCTGGCTGCAGTGCGGCAGAATCCCTGAAGGAAGCCAGCAGGGCCGGATTCCTGGGGGGGAAGTGATTCCTGCAGCAGATTCCCTGGGAAAAACTGAACCGTGGGGGATCAGGAGGCAGCTGGGGAGTCCCCCAGAAGTGCCACTGCTAATTATTGTACAGGGCCTTTGACAGGACAGCCAGAATCCAGCACACCCAGCAGAGGCTGCTGCAGAATGTGACAGTCAGGCAGCGCTGCAGATCCTATGACCCCTTCCAAAGGGTGGGGAAGGTCCAGCATAAGGTAAAGCAGGCTGGAGCCATCTGCCAATCAAGGAGGGACCTGTTCAGAAGGTGGTGGTGGAGACAATGGGGCCCCTCAGCAAGGTGAGTTGGACCAGGAAGAAATACAGTTGGTGGTGGTAGATTTCACCACTCACATGCAGTGGCTCTGTCCTCCAGCAGCATGAGGTTCCCCTGGGAGGTCCTTACAGACCAGGGGTCCAATTTCATGCCAGCCCTGCTCCAGGGCTGTGGGGAAACTGTGGGGTCTGACACATCCCCCTCAGTCCAACGCACTGGTGGAGAGGTTTAATGGGACCCTGAAACTAATACTGGGGACTTTCACGGCCCAGCAGCACACCAGGAAGTGCCTGAGAAATCTAGAGGGTTCTTTTTGAGGTGCTCTACTGGGAGAGAGTGAGGGGACCCTTGGACTTGGTGAGGGACGAATGGGAGGGGAAGGTCTCTCCCAATGGAGAAGCAGGGGTGGGGTATATGCTGTCCTTTCGGGAAAGGCTCTCTGAGCTCATATTCTGGGACAGGGAGAACCTAGCCTGGGCACAAGGGAGGCAGAAGGTCTGGTACGACCACACAGCATGTGTTTGCTCCTATGGCACTGAAGACGGTTCTCCGCCCAGTACAACAGAATAAGCTACGAGCTGCCTGGGATGGGCCCTTTAAGGTCATCCCAGAACTGAATGAGGTGAACTACATGGTGCTGCTGTCCAAAGGGCCCACAGCCACCGAGTGTGCCATGGCCGCATGACGGAGCCGTGCTTGGACAGGAAGAGGTTGGTGCTGGTTGTGTGTGGGCAGTGGGAGATGGGGGAGACCCCCTGGTGAATCTCAGGGTGAGCCAGGAGCCCACCTCCCGATGAAACCAATTCCCCTCTCTGCCCAGCAGGCAGAGATCAGAGAGGTGCTGCGTTCTCCAGCTGGCTTGGGCTCACTAACCTGGCTGTCCATGGGGTGGACACAGGAGCCAGCTCCCCCGCACCCAAGGTGTTCCCCATTCAGAGTCACTGGGACCACAGTCCAGGCCCTGGAGAAGAGGTCAGGGACATGCTGGTCCTAGCACTGATCCAGCATCTACTAGCCCCTGGGCCTCTCCCATGCTGCTGGTCCCCAAAGAAGGGTCAGTCAGATCCCGTGTGGACTAGCGGCACCGTGTCTGACACCTGCCCCAAGCCTGGGACGGACGAGATCCCCCTGGGCTATGGAACTGAGTTACAGTCACGGGCACGAGACGGTTACAGCAGCTGCCTTGCCATCGCTGGGAGGGGGCGAGGATGCAGCACGTGCAGTATGAGCCCAGTGCCTGGCAGGGCAAAGCTGTGGTGCCACGCAATCCCCTCAGTGGGCTGCGGGAGCAGGAACAGCTCTCACCACTAGAGGGCAGCGTGGTAAGAGCTGCTGTGAGACCCAGTTCCCAACCCCACCCCGCATCTGCACTGCAGGGTCCCTGAGGCGGGGGCACTGACTGCAGCCGGCTTTGGCAGGGCAGGGAGTGAAGCCGGCTGGACCAGCTTGGCTGAATGGGGCAGCTCCCATGGGCCCCAGGGCAGGGAGGGACCCCACCCCCGCACCACGCCCAGGTGCTGGGGCTTTTATTAAGAGCGAGGCCAGAGGAACCTGGCCAGGTCAGACACCCACTGTCATTCTTGACAGACCCCCCCCTAGGAGTCCTGGCTCCCAAGCTACCCTCCCCCTGCTCTAACTACCAGCCCCCTCTCCCCTCCCTGAGCCAGGGCTGGAACTCAGGAGTCCTGGCTCCCATCCCCCAGTCTGCTCTAACCACCAGACCCCACTCCACTCCCTGAGCTGGGCACAGAACCCAGGAGTCCTGGTTCCCAACACCGCCCCCCGACAACCTGCTCTAACCACTAGACCCCCCCCTTCCTTTCCAGGGCTGGGCTGGGCTGGAGTCTGTGGCTGACTCACTCCACAGGCAGGTGAGAGTGCTGACTTTTGTGTGACAAGTGGGGTACCAGGCAGAGCCCTGCCTTGCCTGGGGCTCAGAGCTTTGGGGCTGGCTGCCCCACCCAGCATCCCAAACTGCACAAAGGGGCAGGAGTGAAGCGGCCTGGGAGCCAGGCCCCCTGGGGTCTGTCCCTGGCTCCATGGCGGGCATGGAGGCTAGTAAGTTAGAACAGGGGTGGGGCAGGCTAAGAACCAGGAATCCTGGGGTCTAGCCTTGACTTTTCCACAATCTCCCAACAGAATTTCTCCCGTTACTGAACTGGGGGCAGGAGGTCAGCAGTTGGCATCTCAGATTGCACCCAGAAGTAGCAGAGGACAGTGCAGAGAAACAGAGATGGGTCTCTGGATCCCTGAGATGCAGCCACCTGTGGGGCAGGACAGATAGGAAACAGCCACACATAACACCACACAGTGCAGCTCTCCCACTGCTGAGATGCAGCCATCTCTGGAGCAGGACAGCGTACACAGTGGTTCTGTGGCTTATGTCAGTTCCTGCTCCCTGCAGCACGAACCCCCTCATCCTAGCTGCTCTCTGGGGTCATCACTGAGCACCAGGGGAGGTGCTCCCGCAAATCGTAGCCTGGGACACCAGATTTATGTCTGTCTTTAGAGCATGGGGTGCTGACCCCCCATATCTTTGGGACAGGAATTAGGTAATATCTGTTTGTTAAACACTGTCCCATGGGAGGTCCTGAGCCCCCTGTTCCCTCTTACAGGCTGCACTCAGGGAGGGGCAGGGGTGTAGTCCAACCCCCTGGCAACTGATCCCCTGCAGCCTGACAGAGAACAAACCAGGCTCCCAGCTCACCCCATCCACCCACTCCTACCAGCAAGGCTGGCTCTAGCTTTTTTGCCGCACTCAAGCGGTGGACAAAAAAACCCAAAGTCGTGGACCTGCTGCTGAAATGCCACCAAAAGAAGCATCGGCGCCCTGCCCCAATCACGGATAGCGCGCCGCCCCCCAGTCACGGATAGCGCATCGGCCCAGTCACAGATAGCGCGCTGCCCCAATCACAGATAGCGCACCGACCCCCAGTGACGGATAGCACGCCGCCCCAATCACGGATAGCGCACCACCCCAGTCACAGATAGCGCGCCGCCCCCCCCCCCAAGTCACTGATAGCGCGCTAGCCCCCCCAGTCACGGATAGCGCTCCGCTCCAATCACAGACAGCGCACCACCCACCAACGTTGGCTCCCCAAGCACGCACTTGGGACGCTGGTGCCTGGAGCCATCGCTGCCTACCAGCCCGGAATATTAGAGGGTGACCAAGGAACTTAGATGCAGCCTCTGCTGTGGGGACTCACCCTGCTTGACCCGCCCCCGCTTTACCTTCTCAGCAGCTAGAGGAAACCTCAGGCCCCTTGTACTTGCTATAGCTAAATTGCCCCAACACCCTCTCACTGAGTGTGAGGGACCCAGGACTCTGCATTCCTCCCCCACCACGCCACCACACACACACTTCCTGCGATTCATCCTGACTCTCAGCCAGCCAGTAAAACAGAAAGTTTATTAAGAACGGCCATACTGGGTCAGACCAAAGGTCCATCCAGCCCACTATCCTGTCTTCCAACAGTGGCCAATGCCAGGTGCCCCGGAGTGAGTGAACCTAACAGGTAATGATCAAGTGATCTCTCTTCTGCCATCCATCACCCCCCTCTGACAAACAGAAGCTAGGGACACCATTCCTGACCCATCCTGGCTAACAGCCATTAATGGACTTAACCTCCATGAATTTATCTAGATTCAAGATGTGGGTGCACCATGGATTTATACAAGGGCAATAACATATTCTCCATCTTATTCTCTATCCCTTTTTTAATGATTCCTATTCCTGTTTGCTTTTTTGACTGCTGCTGCATACTAGGTGGATGTCTTTAGAGAACTATCCACACTGACTCCAAGATCTTTTTCCTGATTACTTGTAGCTAAATTAGCCCCCCATCATATTGTATGAATAGTTGGGGGGTTTTTTTTCAATGTGCATTACTTTACATTTATCCACATTAAATTTCATTTGCCATTTTGTTGCTCAATCACTTTGTTTTGTGAGATCTTTCTGAAGTTCTTCACAGTCTGCTTTGGTCTTAACTATCTTGAGCAGTTTAGTATCATCTGCAAACTTTGCCACTATTAGAGAACAGAAACACAGTCAAAACAGAACTTGTAGGTACAGAAAACAGGACCCCTCAGTCAGGTCCATCTTGGTGGGTGGGGACCAGATCCCAGTTCTGGGCCTCCTGCCATTTCCCCAGCCAGCTCCAAACTGAAAACCCCCACCCCTCCCCTGGCTTTTATCTCTCCCATGGGCAAGGAGGCCCACAGTATTCTTGCTAGGAAGTTAAAGAAGTATGGGCTGGATGAATGGACTATAAGGTGGATGAAAAGCTGGCTAGATTGTTGGGCTCAACGGGTAGTGATCAATGGCTCCCTGTCTAGTTGGCAGACAGTATCAAGTGGAGGGGGCCAGGGGTCAATCCTTGAGCTGGCTTTGTTCAATATCTTCATTAATGATGTGGAGGATGACATGGATTGCACCCTCAGCAAGTTTGCAGATCACACTAAACTGGGAGGAGTGGTAGATATGCTGGAGGCCAGGGATAGGATGGAGGGACCTAGACAAATGAGAGGATTGGGCCAAAAGAAATCTGATGAGGTTCAACCAGAACAAGTGCAGAGCCTTGAACTTTGGAAGGAAGAATCCCATGCACTGCTACCGCCTAGGGACCAACTGGCTGGACAGCAGTTCTGCAGAAAAGGATCTAAGGGTCACAGCGAACGAGAAGCTAGATATAAGTCAGCAGTGTGCCCTTGTTGCCAAGAAGGCTAATAGCATTTTGGGCTGTATTAGTAGGAGTATTGCTGGCAGATTGAGTGATGTGATCATTCCCCTCTATTCATATTATTTGGTCTGCAGAAGAGAAGTCTGAGGGGAGATTTAATGGCTGCTTTCAGCTACATGAAAGGGGGTTCTAAAGAGGATGGATCTAGACTGTTTTCAGTGGTACCAGGTGACAGAACAAGGAGTAATGGTCTCAAGTTGCAGTGGCAGAGGTCTAGGCTGGATAGTAGGAAACACTATTTCCCTAGGCAGGTGGTGAAGCACTGGAATGGGTTACCTAGGGAGGTGGTGGAATCTCCTTCCTTAGAGGTTTTCAAGGTCAGGCTTGACAAAGCCCTGGCTGGGATGATTTAGTTGGGATTAGTCCTGCTTTGAGCAGGGGGTTGGACTAGAACCTCCTGAGGTCCCTTCCAACCCTGACATTCTATTCTCTCTTTGTTCTAACTCCTTCAGTGGGCACCTTGCAGGAGAGGGGGCCAGGCCATCAGTTGCCCAGAAACAAGGTGTCTACCATAATCACACACCCTTATGCCACCACTTAGATACTTAAGAAAGGCACAGGGGAAACTGAGGAACCCCACAGTATTCTGAGGAAATATTAAGAACATTCCCACTTTTTTTACACACCCTTTATTCCAATGGCAGCCAAACTCTGTTGGGCTGGGGTGGGAGGGGTGTCACCCTAGGCAGGGGCTGATCAGGTCAGCTGCTGCCCACGCAGCCCTCACAGACGGGGTCTCAGCCACTCCCCTCCAACCTTCTCCAGAGGCTTGGAGGCCTCCCAGGGCAGCCCATGGGTAGCAGTGGTAGGGCAGAAGAGAGCCTGGAGGAGCCACAGCTTGCAGGCCAGTCCTTCCCCACAAGGGGCACCTGACACAAGGCAGGCAGCAGCAGCCCTGAAGTGTTGCTGCTCACACCCTGCCAGCTTCACCCAGCCTGCCACTAGGCAGGCAAAGGTCTAGCCCAGCTCTAGGGTGGGGGACAGGCCCAGCCTCCCCCCAGAGAAGTGGGGGCCAGCAGCAAAAGGGTGTTGCTGAAAAATTCACAGCCCAGCTAAGGGCAGCCAAGTGGGAAGGGGACAACTCCCACACCCCAAACAGAGCAGGCAGCTGTTCCCATCCGAAGGGGGACTTCCCAGGAACCAAAACACCCCTGCACAGCCCCCCTGCTGTTAGAGGACATTTACAACCCCACCTCAGGACTCCCCCAGCACTCCTTCTCCCTGCCTCTACCCCACAACCCCACAGCACTTCTGCCCCCTCACATCCCCCCAGCACATAGACCAAGATGGGTTTTTCAGGGTGTTTAATGGAGACATTTTAAAAAGGTCAGAGGTCACAGGGGGTGTTTTTACACAGTGAACACCTCTCTTGAGGCACTGCCCCCCACCCTCAGCCACCCCACAGCGAGCATGATGGCATCAGGAGCAGGGCTGATGGGGGCACAGGCAGTCACCAGGCTGGTCTCCTCAGCTCCGAGACATAGGCTGGGGCTGGCTGCTCCCCACGACACTGCAGGTGGAGGGTCAAAGGAACCCTACCCCATGGCAGGGTAGGGCACATATGGGGGGGTGGGGTCACAGCGTGGTGTAGTGGTACATGGCCAAGAGCATCACTGGGCACTGCAGAGAGGGGGAGAGAGAGACAGACAGACCCACCATCAGATCATGTCCACCAGCCCACCTAGCCTGGTGGGCATCTGCCCTTGTCTCCCACCTCCCCTCCCAGGAGGGCAGACCCACCGTGAACATGAGGATGGCAAATCCGAACCAGGAGATGCCCCAGGTGTAGCTGTTGACGGCGTTCTCGATGTGCTCAAAGCAGCCCTAAGGAGACAGATGCCTTGAGTCCTGCACAGACTGAAGTTTAGGTAGGGAGTGGGGGCAGGAAGCCAGGACTAAGGCAGAGCTAAGTAGTCGGGTGCCAAGGAAGAGCAGGGGACTGCAGGTCAGAAATGAAGGGCACTGGCAGATGGTGGGGGGCAGGACTGGGCTGGCAGGAGGCTGAGGGTCAGGAGTGCAGGGCTCTGGCAGAGCTGGGGGTCGGGGGGAAGCCCAATATAGGCTGGCAGGGGGCTGTGGGTCAGGAGCGCAGGGCACTGGCAGGGGGATGAGGGTCATGAGTGTAGGGCACTGGCAGAGCTTGGGGGAGGGAGGGGGGAGAGCCCAGAACAGGGCTGGCAGGGGGCTGTGGGTCAGGGTTGAGGAGTACCCCTTACCTTGGTGTTGATATAATCCACGTGCCCCACACGGCAGCCCTCCGGGCTGAGGATGACAAAGTTGGCGTCACGCTTGCAGCAGAGGAAGGGCCACGGTGCCAGCCCCTCGGGGTAGAAGGAGCGGAAGGTGGATGTATGGTTCACCCAGTCCAGGGGGCCTGTTGCACCACAGCACTGTTGCTGGGGGACGAGGGGGGAGACAGATGACATGGCTGTTAGTGCTGCCCCCTTCCCAAAGCCCCCTCCTGCCTAGTATGCTTGGTCCCCCACAGCCCCTTCTCTGCCAGGCTCCCCTCCACTCTACCAGACAGCCCTGACCCCCAGAGCCCACCATGAATATAGGTGAGGACAAAGCTGAGCACAGCCCCCTGCCCTCCCAGCCCAGGATCAAGACCCCTCCCCCATCTGCTGCAAAGGAACAAGAAAGGGTTAATCTAGCCCTTCTAGACAAGGCTTTTGTCCCTGGGGTAGGCAACCAATCAGAACACTCCTCCTCCCAGCTAGATGGGCAGCTTTCTACTCCCACAAAACCAAACCCCCGACTCACTCGTTCCCTGAAGCCCCACCTCTCCCCCCATCCTCACTCACTAACGTCACTGGGCTGACTGAGGGGCCTGAGGGTTCCAGCTGGGGGTGCAGGCTCCAGGGAAGAAGGGTCTGGGGTACAGAAGGTGTCTCCGGACTCAGGGTGGAGCCAACAGATTCAGAGCATGGGAGGGAGTTCTGGGCTGAGGCAGAGGGGGTGAGGGTTCTGGGGTGGGGCCAGAAATGAGGGGTTTGGAGGGCAGGAGTGGGTCAGGGCTGAGGCTCAGGAGGGGGTCAGGCGTGCAGGCTCCAGGCAGCCCTTACCTCAGGCAGCTCCCAAAAGCAGCGTCAAGTTCCCACTCTGGCTCCTACATGGAGGCACAGCCAGGCAGCTCTGCACGCTTCCCCAATCCGCAGGTGCTGTCCCCAAAGCTCCAATTGACCATGGTTCCTGGCCAAAGGGAGCTGCAGAGCTGGGCCTTGGGAGGCAGCACGTAGGGCCCCCTGGCTGCCCCTACACATAGGAGCTGGATGGGGACATGCTGCTACTTCTGGGAGCTGCAGGGAGCCTGCCTTAGCCCTGCTGTGCCACCAGCCAGACTTTTAACGGCCCAGTCAGTACTGCTGACCAGAGCCGCCAGGATCCTTTTTCAACTGGGCGTTCTGCCAGTCAAGAACTCTACACCTGGCAACCCTGTAGCACCCCCTGGCTGGGCCGCGCCTGCTCCCCAGGGGCAAATGAGCCTAGCCAGGCAGCACACCCTGCAGGCAGGAGGCTGCCCTGGGCACTCAGCAAGGGGCCAAGTCCTGTCAGTGGGTGCCACAAAAGTGGCAGCATTGAGCACCCCCCACCCCCACCAGGCTCCCACGGTGCAGGGGAGGGGTCACCATGGTAACAGGGCTCATAACAGCCAAAGGGGACCTGCAGATGGTTGGCCAGGGGATGGGTGCCTGCCAGGTGGCCGTGTGTCTCTCACAGGGCGGGACAGACCCACCTCCATCATGATCCGGTCCCACATGCGGGTCAGCTCCCGACCCTGGGCTGTGGGTGCCGCGTAGAATGTCAGCATCTGCTTGGTGACCATCCTGTGATTGGAGACCACCTGCGGGGACAGGGACAGGCTGAGAACCTCATGGGCCCATCCCCCACCTAGCCATCCTGACTCCATCTCCACCCCCACAGCACTCTCCCCTCCCAAAGCTGGGACAGAACCCAGACATCCTGGTCCCCATCCCCTCAGCTCTACCCATTAGACTCCCACTCCCAGGGAGGGAACCCCAGTATCCAGAGGCCACACTCACAAAGTCACGGTGGGTGTAGGATGTAATGCAAGAGGCACATTCGAACATGTAGACGATCAGCATCAGTACCAGGTACTGGCGGGGTGGGGTAGAAGAGAAGAGAGCTGGTGAGACCCTGCTGTGGGGAGCCCATGTGGGGCATGAACCCCATAGCACCTGCCCCCATGGCCCACGCTGCCTCATTGGCTCCCCCTCCCAGGACCCCAGGGTATGCCTCTCTCCAACCCTCACCTTAGGTCTTCCCCCAGTCAGTCAGTGATACCATGATACTGCCCCCCACTGCATCAGCTGCTTCCCCACAGCACAACCCTCCAGTGCCCCCCAAGCAGCCACCTCCTGCCCCACAATGCCCCCATACAGCTTTCCCTCCCCCCCACAGCACCCTTCTGTACAGCCCTCCCCCCCATCTCCTGCCCCACAGCACCCTT
>ML679584.1:294836-310669 GCA_007922305.1 Dermatemys mawii
CAGCACCCTTCTGTACAGCCCTCCCCCCCATCTCCTGCCCCACAGTGCCTCTGCAGCCCTCCCTCCCAACAGGGCCCCGCCCCATGCACCAGCATGAGCTGCAGGCGGCTGCCCCTGGCCAGGGCCACAATGCCAAAGACGCCAAGGCAGAAGAAGGCGAAGCCGCAGAAGATGGCGATCCAGGCACCCGCGTAGACATCATCCTTGCCCGACACACCCAGGATGGGGTAAACCTTGTACTGGTCGGCCGTGACCCAGACAGTCTCCGCATAGAGCGCGATGCCGCACATCTGAGGAGAGGATTTGGGGTGAGACCTAAAACTCCAACCCCCACTCCAGCCACACATCTATGGGGCAGGGGCTTAGGGGACCCATGAGCTCCCTGGGACTCCAAGTCTGGCTCAGCCCCCTGAATTCCCCATAGCATACTGTGCTAGCCCAGCCAGCTGTGTGGGGGAAATTCAAACCCCTAGTCCAGTCCCCACAAATGGCTGCTCTGGGAAGAGGAGCAAGGCTAACACCAAAACCTCCAGCGCCCCAGACATATCCCTCTTCAGCCTGGCAGCCCTCCAGCCTCCTCACCAGGATGATGATGTTCCCCAGAATCAGCACCCCCACAATGAAGGGGTTTCCTTTTTCCACCATGTTCTGCCTTTGGGGGGCTCTGCCAGCTCAGACCCTGCAATAAACAAGGGTGTTTAGAGACCAAGAGTTCCTCCACCCTCAATCCTGCTGGATTGTCATGCTAATACATGCTGCTAATTTATGCAAATAAGAGCACCCACCCCAAAGTGAGCCTGGAGTTCTGTTCACCTCCTCCAAACACCCCCAGAACTAAGGCCAGCCTGTACCACATCTAGAACCAGCCACACCGAGTTAGGGGTGGGAGGGTCAGAGGCATCAAGGCCAGTCTGGGTCAGCACCCTTGCACAGTGCTGGCCTGGGGTCACAGCCCCACAAATAGCCAGAGAGGTCTGGATCTTCCCCTCACTGTTCACCCCCTCGATAGAAGAAGGGTGTGTGTGTCCTGGGCTCATGGGTCACTGCAGCCCAACCCCAGGAACTCACCCAGCCAGATTCCTCCAGCCCCAAAGGAGACCAGCAAGTTTTTCCAGCTGCCCCACATTTCTCTCCCCACAGCATTTTACAGATTCCCTTCCCAGGCACACCCAGCCCCATCAAGACAGAGCTCCTCCCCCCTCAAACACCAGCCCCCACTCTCCTGCAAGAGCCAAGACTGGAACCCAGGAGTCTGGCTCCCAGGTGAGGGCTTTCAGAGCTTAGATGGGAGAGATCCACACCCTCCAGCCCCACATGCCCTCCAACACCTGTTCCATCTCCCACACCTGTTCCATCTCCCACACCCAGCACATCCCCCTGGTCCTGTAAGCCCATCAGCACCACCTGTTCCCTTAGCCAGCACCTGTCAGCCTCAGCCCCGCACCTCACCTATTGCCCCAGTTCTGCCTCCAGCCCTGCTCATCCCCCCAGCACCTCCCATATAGTACTCTTCTTCCAGCCCTGCTTATTCCCACCCCATCATCCTGGCCCCAAACCCTCACTCCACCCATTACTCCAGCTCTGCCTTACTCATCCCCCCAATCAGCCACAGCCCAGCCCCCTGCCCATATAGTACTCTGCTCCCAGGCCTGCTGATCCTCCTCCTCACCCAGTGCCCTCCCCAGCTCACCTCAATCAGCCACACCCTAGCCCTCTACCTCACACAGTACTCAGCTCCCAACCCTGCTCATGCCCCTGCCCCTGCCCCCACCCCATCATTCAGGCCCCAGCCCCAACCCCACCACCCATAGCTCTGCTCCCACTCTCACCCCCACCCTATTTCTAGCCCCACTCACCTGCTGTCCACTTCTCCTGCAATAGTTAGTTGTAGCCTCAACCCAGCCACCCCTTTATACCCATTTGTCTGGGAGGAGCCAGTGAGGGAAGCCCCAGGCTGGGCTGAGCAGCAGCCAGGATGCAGGAGGTCCAGAGGCCTGTCCCACCCCAACCAGGCTCCGCCCCCCCAGCCCTGCAGCCCCCAAAGGGTTATTGGGTCCCTCCTGCAGTGGGTGGGCTGGGGAGGGAGCTGTGATTGGGAGCCCGCCTGGTGGGGGCAGGGGTGGCACCAGCATGGGGTAGCAACCCCGTGGAGCTCCCCCTCCACAAGCACATAATGGGTCTCATGCTCCAGTCTGTTCTTAGCATCTCCAGCAGCACCAGGAATACCTCACTGTTCTCCCTGCCACCCAACCCATCTGAGCTCTGCCCTTTCACCCTGGTGCAGAATATGTCACAGCTCAGGTGTTTGCAGCTGGCTGAACAATGGGGATCGCTACCCCCAGACCCAGGGTGCTGTATGAACGGGGATATGTTGAGGCCTTGTAAACTCATCACACATGAGAGTGGTGAGCGTGGGAGGCTAGTGGCAGGATAATAACCAAGATTCATGACTGCTGAATTTGGAATTCCTGGGTTCTATCCCCTGCTCTGAGGGGAGTGGCATCTAGTGGGTTGGAGCTGGGATCCAAGATGCCCTGGTTCTACCCTGGCTATAGCAGGGGAACGAGATCCAGAGGGTTAGAATGGGGACGGGTGGAGGGTGTTGTGACTTAGGAATCACAAAAGTTTGTCCTGGATCTCAGAGAGCTGCCTTGTAATAGTTTGAGGAAGGGTCCCAAAGCTCCTAGTCAGAGCACATCCCATCTGACAGGCAGCAGGTGAGGGTGTCTCCGAGTCCATCCTGGCCTGGGCAGCAACCTCTGCTAGGACAGCATAGGCTATGGCTTCCCTAATAAGCAGGGACGGGGCCTTCTCAGTGACTGGGCTGGGGTGCTCCTGGACAGATCTGCTGGCCTTACACTGAGCCCAGAACTCCAGGCTCCCAGCAGAGGGCACTTTCCCCTCGTGCTGTACTGGGCCAGCAAGAGGTGAGTGAGCCTAATGAGCCCCTTGGTGCCCCCTGCTGAGCTAGGCACCCTGCAGCACAGTTGAGCCCCCTGCTCAACAGCACCTAGCCTGAGCCCTGCCCCCTCCTTGCAGCATGGCACCCCCTGCTGAACCCCCACTTCCTTTCTGCACCACAGCACCCCTCCTGCCCCCCCCAGCACAGCACCCATCCTGAGCCCCGCTCCCCTCCCTGCAGCACGATGCTCCCTATTGAGCATCATCACCCTACACACAGTACCCACTAGTTTTAACACCCCATATGGCAGCATCGCCCCTTGCCCAGCCTCCCCCAACTTCAAGTAGCACAGCAAGTCCAGGCACATGCTGGGTTTCAGGAAGTGACAATATTTTATTAGCCGGGGGGAGGGGCGAACCCACCCCCTCCCCCCCCGGGTGACGTTCTGCATCTCGCCGTTCCCAGCCGTGTGAGCCCAAAGAGAGCGCGAAGCAGCAGAGCGAGCGGCCTGGGAAACAGGAAACACCTGGTGCTCTGCAGGCAGGGCACTGAAGGGCTCACGGGAGGCACAGGGGTGGGGGAGAGACCTGCGGGTAAGCGTGTTTGGAAATCAACGTCCCCTCCTGTCATCCCTCCCTAATCACAGACATGCAGAACAGGGGCGCGCCAACAGCTGGGGGCGAATGTTGGGGGGAATGGACCGATCAAGGGGAACCCACCCCTTGGGTTGTCACTGGTGGGGAGAGGGATAAGTTCCCATGGTCGTTGGTTTGGCCCCCCACCCAAGGCGTGCAGGTGGGAGGTGCCAGCGTCACTGCAATCTCCCCCCTTCCAGCGATCCAGATGGTGCAGCTCCCCCAACCCCGCCCCCCTACTCCAGGCGACGGAATGGTAAATCCCCAATGCTACCTCCGCCCCAGGGGATAAAATGCCCCACCCCCGCTCGAACCCCCAGGATCTCTTCCCCTGCCACAGCCAGGAAAGAACCAGGGCCTCGGCTCCCAGCTCCAGCCCTGCACCCCACTCCCCTCCCCGCGCAGGGGACAGAAGCCCGGAGTCCTGAATTCATGAGTCTCGATTATTATCCTGCCCATGTCAAGTAGTAGCTCCCGACTGTACCAATCTGTGCCCTTCTGCAGGTGACACTGTGGTCTGTCCCGAATCCCCGGGCTAGGATGATTTAGTTGGGGTTAGTCCTGCTTTGAGCAGGGGTTGGACTGAACCTCCTGAGGTCCCTTCCAACTCTGATCTAGGATTCTATACCCCCCGCCAAATGCGGAACGTGGTACATCCGGTCAGACTCCTCCCACCTGAACCGCTCCCCCCTCCTCTAAAACCCCGCCCCAGCGCAAAGAATCCCCACATTGCGGAGCCATGGGCGCTCCCTTACTGACTCTGAACGCGGAGGGATGAAACCAACATGCACAGAACTTTACACAGGAAAAATAAATTACCCTCAAGTTTTATTTCGTTAATCCCCCCATGTCCACCCGGCCAAGAGTAAGATGGTATGTCCCACATCAACGGCAAGGAAGAAGATGGTATATCCCAAATTCCCCCCCCTCCCCCGCTGCAGCAGGCATGATATAGCCTAAGTGTGCCGCCCCTCCCTGCAGGGGAGTAAGATGGTATATCCTGTGTCAGCCCTTCTACTGGGGTGGGGAGTTTGCGGAGTCACGTGTGCGTTGAATTAAATGGAATACACGTGTTAAGAGACTGGGGAGGCAGGGGGCAAGTGTAGACTCTGAAGACACAGGGTGACACCATCTGGTCCTGCCTGCTCCAGCCAATGTGCCCTCCAGACCTGGGAGGTGGATTTACCCATCCCTTCATGTAACCCCATCCCACTCCGCACACCAGCTTCCCCTTTTGCCCCACCCCCAGCTCCTCTCCCATTGCCCCCCCTGAACCACTACCCCACCCCACTGGCAGCTCATAGCCCAGCAACTGAATGGACTGGCCCCCTGAAGCCCTTCACAAGGGGGTATTGAGAATGATGGGCTTATCCACCTCTCTCTAACTCCCCATTAAAGTGCAGCTGAATATAATAGGGGGGGATTTGGGGAGGGGCATGTGTGTGTCTTCCTGCCACCCCCTGTTGGAGTGGATAAGCCCTGTTCTGTGTGTGTCCATCCAACCCCCTATCCAGCTTTGAAATAAATTAAGTACAACTAAAATAAGGAGGCTGGTAGCACCTTAGAATAGAATCATAGAGTTGGAAGGGACCTTAGGGCATCATCTAGTCCAACCCCCTTGCTCAAAGTAGGACCAATTCCCAAGTAAATCATCCAACAGATTTTTGCACCATATCCCTAAATGGCCATTACAAGGACTGAACTCATACTTGTGGGTTTAGCAGTCCAATGCTCAAACTACTGAGCTATCTCTCCCCTACCCCCTTAGTGACTAACAAATTGATTTGGACATAAGCTTTCATGGGTTAAAAAAACAAACACTTCTTCAGATGCATGGAGTGAAAATTACAGATACAGGCATTTCACTTCATGCCTCTGAATTAGTTTTTCACTCACAAAAGCTTATGCCCAAATCAATCTGTTAGTCTTTAAGGTGCCACCAGCCTCCTCCTTGGTTTTGTGGATACAGACTAACACAGCTACTCCTCTGATACCAAAGACAGCTAGCGTGGGGGTGTGTGTGTGTGGTTATGTGTGCATGTAATAGCCAGGTGGTGAGCTAATGGCACGTGGATTAGAACATAAGTGTTGCTGTGTGTAGGGGCAGATGTAGGCTATGGTGCCATGTCAGCATTGTGTAAACTTCAGTCTCAGCATTGCATGTGTGAGAGGGTGAACATTGACAGAGTGCTGTGTATAGTTATGGTGGTGTGTGCGAGAGGATGCATGCCGGCAAGTTGGTGTGTGTAGTTACCATGTGTGTGAGACAGGGTGTTTGTTGGCGCGCACACACACACACACATTAGCAACACCTAGAAAAAACACCTCCCTGAACCCTCCACTGCCCATCTGATGGGATTGACCCCACCCTACCCCTGCTACAACACACCCAGAGCCCCCTTCGTTGTAGGGACATGATTCTATGGGGGCTGGGTGGACTGTTTAGAAACCAGTGGAGGGGAGGGGAGGGGAGGGGAGGGGAGGGGAAGGGAGGGGAGGGGGAAGGGGCTGAGGGGAGCATTAGGGATAGGGTTGTGGGAGGCTGGGAAACATTGAAGTGAGGCACAATGGGGGGCTCGGTAGCATTGTGGGGGGATGATGGGTGAAGGGGAGATGGGACAGAAGGTGTGGGGTGGGGAAGCGGGATTAATCCTCGCCCATCGGTATTGGGGGAGAGGTAGCATTTGTGAATGTTTCACACCATGTTCCCCCTCCACTGCTCCTCCCACCCTGGTGCAGCCATCTCTCAGTGCATCTCTTCAAAGAATTTGTAGGTGGGGTTCTCATAGCCGTGGTTCTGCATCTTGCTGAGTTGCCGCTCCTCAGGGCTCACCATGGGGTCCACCTGCCCCAGGGACAGACAGACACACACAGGAATTAGGGGTGCCGGGGCTGGAGGCTCCACCCCCTTTTTCCACAAATGAAAAGACTTAGGGTGACTGCTTCCAAACCCCATCGCTAGGAGGCAGCACATTGGGGCTGGGAGCCATAACACTTGGGCCTGTCCCCAGCTCTGGGAGGAAAGCAGGGTCTAGTGGGTCAGAGCAAGGCCGGGGGCTGGAAGCCAGGACACCTGGGTTCCATCTCTGTCTGGCTGGGCTACTCCACCCCATGTCCTATGAGGGCAGGGGTCCCTGTGAGGGGCTGCAGGGGTCGTTACCTCAACAATGCCATGGCTGATGGTCCCATAAGGCTTCCTGCGAACCATCAAGAGACTGATGATGATCACCATAGTAACTGCTACCGCCACCACCAGCAGGCCAATCAGGGCACCTCTGTTAATGGTTACCAGGGTATCTGGCTCCTGTGGGGGGACAGAGAGTCATGTGCCCCTCCCCCTTCTTGGTAGACTCGCTGCAGGGCTTAGCAAGGAGGGAGTGGGTCCCACAGCCCTAGAGAAAGGAGCCCCAGTTTAGGGTTCAGGTTAATTTCACCCTCCAACCCCCTGGGGGGGCGGTGGTTGCAGATCATCAGGGACACTCTAGACTTTCTAGGGCTCATGATGGGGTGAGGTTATAGCATCTGGGGGTGCACAGCAGAAGGACTGGGGTGGCAGATGGGGGATGCACTCAGCAGTGCATATGGGCGGAGGTGCTACTGGAGGGAGATTACATCCAGTGGGCACGGAGGGGGCAAGTGAGCAGAAGGCACAATTACAGGGAGGGCAAGCTGAAGGGTGCACACAGCTGTGGGCATCAATGCAAAGGGGGACATTGTGGTAGAGTGTACACAGCTGTGTGCACAGGAGTGGAGGGGCTTAAGGGAGAACCACATGGGGGAGGCAGCGCTGCACGAGGACTGAGATGTGGAACACACATGGCAGGGCCATGAGAAGGAGCACTTCAGGGGGAAGCAGTTTCAAAATGCTCATGCTGCAGGAGGATATAGTTGCAGGTTACACCAGGCAGTGGGTGGGGGATATCAGCCCTGCAGGGAGACACAGTTGCCGGATAGGGGGAAAAGCAGCACTGCAGGGGGACACATTCAGAGCGCACATGGCGGGGGGGGGGCAGTGCTGCAGGGGGACACAGATGCGGAGTGCACATGGTGTGGAGGCGGAGGCAGCACTGCCACTGCGGATGTTGCAATTGCTCACCAGCTCGTCGCGCTGGATCTCCGGGGACTTGTACACCACTTCCTTAATGTCCCCCACGGAAATGTTTACCTGGGGGAGGCAGGGGGAGATAGAGATGTTAGAGCTGAGAGGGGGCACCTATCTCTCCATGGCAACAGGGTACAAAGTATTGCGTGTAAATGGTGCTTAGCCGCATTCCCCTTCCACACCAGCATCATACAGTCTTAGAGGAGATCATGTCTCCCATAATGCACTGTGCCCTCATTCCATTCTGGGGGAGTCACATCAAGCTGCACAGCACCTATCTCCCATCATGCATTGCACGCACATCCCCAGATGAGGGGGTCATGTCAAGCTGTGCCCTCATTCCACCCAGGGGAAGGTCTTGTGCATACCAGAGTGGCTGTTCCCCCGCATCCCTACTCACTAATGTGGGGTGGCCCCCCTGAGTCCCCAGCCCTGCTCACCTTCTGCTCATCCTCGCCCAATGGGGTCTTCTCACTGGTGAGGTAGTCGTACTCTGCCACCATTCCCGAGGCTGTGGGAAAGAAGAGAGTTCCATAGGCAGTGGGGGAAGTAATCCTGGTGTGTAAAGGTCAAGCAGGTTACCCCTGCAAGGGGATGGATGCATTTGGCCACCCCCAAGCACTCACCTTTCTTCTTGGCTAGCTGGGAGTCTGCCAAGGAGGGGTCCCCACAGGAGCAACAGAAGGAGATGGCCCATGGGGTCGGGGAGTGACAGGAAGAGAGACAGAGCAGAGACAACAGACCTGTTGAAATGGGGGCTGGGTAGCCATGCTGACCCCCCTCCCCCAGGGGGATCTCTTTCAAATTCCCCTCCCTGCCCCACAGCACTTCTCCCACCAGCTTTAGCCCCTTTCCTGCAGTTGGTCTGATGCTTTGGGTTCTGGCCCTGCCCCTTTTACACTCCCAACCTATAGGTCAGGGGTAGGCAACCTATGGCATGCATGCCGAAGGCAGCATGCGAGCTGATTTTCAGCGGCGCTCATGCTGCCAGGGTCCTGGCCACCGATCTGGAGGGCTTTGCATTTGAATTTAATTTTAAATGAAGCTTCTTAAACATTTTATTTACTTTACATACAACAGTAGTTTAATTATATATTATAGACTTATAGAAAGAGCCCCTCTAAAAACACTAAAACGTATTACTGGCACACGAAACTTTAAATTAGAGTGAATAAATGACGACTCGGCACACCGCTTCTGAAAGGTTGGCGACCCCTGCTGTAGGTTCTAGTCCTGTCCCAGCAGGTTGTGGACTCCTGATCAGTTTCTGATCCACAGACTCTGGCCTCACCCTTATGAGATCCACCCTCACAGTCTCTGGCCCCGCCCCCACCAACTCTGACCACAACCCTAATGAAATCCATCCCCCCAGGTTCTGGCCCCACCCCCTCACCTTCCCCCTGGAAGAGGTCCCTGGCTCCCAGGTGGTCAGGATGGTCCTCAGGGCTCAGGTCCTCACTGCTGTCCAGTGGCTGGAACTCCTCGGTGGTGCGTGTCTCAGTGATTGACGTGGTGAACAGGCTGCTGGTGCCTGCCCGCTCCGCCTGCAGCAGCTCCTCTGAAGAGACCAGGAGACATGGAGCACAGCAGGTGGAGACCTTCCCCAGCAAGAAGCAGCCCTCCCACCTCTTGGGAACCTGGCACCCCTGACCTAACCACTAGACCCCACTCCACAGCTAGGGATAGAACCCGGGAGTTCTGGCTTCCAGCCTCTCTGCTCTAACCACTAGACCAGCAGTTCTCAAACTTATGACAACCGCAACCCCTTTTTGGTTGTTCGGCTGCCGCAGCGAACCCTTGTATGTCCGTTGAAAAGCTGCCGAATGCATTACTTCCGCATTTGGTGGCTTTTCTGCAGACATACCGAGCGCTCCCGACTGCAGACGAATGGAGTGCTTGATATGTCTGCCGAAAAATCGCCAAATGCGGAAGTAATGCATTTGGTGGCTTTTCAGTGGCGCCAAGAGCTCGCAACCCCGCTGGGAGTGCTCGGCGACCCCCCGAGGGGGGTCGCGACCCCCGGTTTGAGAACCGCTGCACTAGATCTCGTGATGTTGCACTCCCTATGTTTAATGGAAATACGCTAACGACTGTGAATATAATGTAACTGGAATATGCTTCATATAAAAGGTCTCTTGTAAGGTATCATTACAAAGCTTATAATCTACTGAGTGTGCTCATCCTATATGTATGAATGTATCATTCTTGTATCTGAAGTTAGAAATATGAAGTATTACTCTGAAATCCTATTGTAATTATACAAAGTGTGGGCCATTAATGATGGCTTGGAATCTCAATGGCTCCCATTAACTAGGACAACTGGTTATAAATGGCTCTATGTACTTGTAAGCCTTCCTGTGGGTGTCAGACTTCATTACTCATCCAAGGACTATCTGGCTCTGGTAGAGGAGTTGGGTATGACAGGTTTGGTCACAGAAACCCCCTTGGGACAGTTACCTGATGTGCTGACAGTACCTCTGAGTAATAAAGTTTCACGGGACATGTGAACATGTCACATGATACTGGAATCCATCTTAAACTTGGTGCTTTTCCATTTAAAAGGAAGGGTGGAAACCCAGAGAGAGACAAAGGATTTCTGCTTTATGCCAAAGATATAAAAGGGGGTAGGAACACAACAAAGGGGGCTGCAGTCATGAGAAATCCACCTGAGCTGGAACTAACAAGAACTGTACCAGAGGGAAAGGACTGGGCCCAGACTGGAACGGAGTCTAGTCCAGCAGTCCTCAATCTTTTCTGGCCGCGGCCCCCTTCCGCGGAGCAGCGTCCGCTTGTGCCCCCCCCAGGTATGTCCGCCGAAATGCTGCTGAACAGAAAGCTTTCACTTTCTGTGGCAGCATTTTGGCGGTACCAAAATAGACTGCTACAGAATTCGACAGTCTCCCGCGCAGAATCGGTGGTGGCTCCGGGGTCTCGCGCACCCCCAGGGTGCACGCACCCCATTTTGACGACCACTGCTCTAGTCTGTGAAAAAAGCTTATTGGAACATCTTTGGGGGTGAGATTTCATCTGTAATCAGTTTCTTAAAAGTATTAGACTTAGATTTGCGCGTTTTGTTTTATTTTGCTTGGTAACTTACTTTGTTCTGTCTATTAATTGAAACCACTTAAATCCTCCTTTTTATACTTAATAAAATCATTTTTGTTTATTCATTAACCCAGAGTAAGTAATTAATACCTGGGAGGAGCAAACAACTGTGCATCTCTCTCTATCAGTGTTATAGAGGGCAGGCAATTTTTCAGTTTACCCTCTATAAGCTTTATACAGAGTAAAACGGATTTATTAGGGATTTGGATCCCATTGGGAGCTGGGTGTCTGGGTGCTGTAGATGGCTGACTGGCTGAGCAGTTTTTGGTTAAAATCTGCAGCTTTGGAGGCATGGACCAGACCTGGTCTGTGCTGCAGCAGCCTAGAATGTCTGGCTCAACAAGGCAGGGTACTAGAGTCCCAAGCGGACAGGGAAAACAGACGCAGAGCTGGTTTCAGCACATTAGGTAACAGTTCCAAGGGGGTCTCTGTGACCAAACCTGTCACACCCCATTCCCCTCCTAGAGCCAGAGATAGAACCCAGGAGTCCTGGCTCCCAGCCTCCCTGCTCTAACGTACTAGACCCCACTCTCCTCCCAGAGCTGAGCACAAGGGTGTCAGGGCAGGGTGAGGGGTAGGAGGCACTCCAGATGGGAGTGGGCAGGGGCGGCAGGTTTGTATAATTTTTGGCAGTGCCCAGAATGGGTCCAAGTCCCCCTGACCCCCACATGCCTAAGACTCTGGGAGGGAGTTTGGGTGCAGGGTGTCGGCTGGGGCAGGGGGTTGGGGTGCAGAAGAGGGTGAGGGGTGCAGCACTTACCTCAGGCTGCCCCCCAAAAGCAACCCACACCCCCCTCTGGCAACAGCTCCTAGGCAGGGGGACAGAGGGGTCTCCACGCGCCGCTGTCCACAGCTTCCATTGGCTGCTGTTGGCAGAGTTGGCGCTCAGGGTGGGGGCAGCACACAGAGACACCCTCAGCCCCTGCACGGGCTGCAGGGACGTTCCAGCCGCTTCCGGAAGTGGAGTGGGTTTAGCCCTGTTGCGCTGCAATGGTGGCTAAAGGGGCCTGGGGCCCCTTTAAATTTCCCGGGGGTGGCAGGCAGGGCCAGGAGAGAGACCTGCCCCTGAACTTTGGTGGAACTGGATCCCGGTGCTCCCATATTGGTGGAACACAGGCACCACAGGCCCATACAACTTACCGCCCCTGGGTGTGAGGATATGTACATGCCAGTTCCCAGAGCCCCTCTGAGAGCCGGGCGAGGGCAGCACACGCACATAACTGGTGGGGTGGGTGTTATGGGGCTGATGTGAGAGTACTGGGGCCAGAGTTAGGCTGACCAGATGCCCCAATTTTATTGGGACAGTCCTGATTTTTGGGTCTTTTTCTTATATAGGTTCCTATTACCCCCCACCCTTGTCTTGATTTTTCACATTTGCCGTCTGGTCACCCTAGGCAGAGTTGGCAAGGGGGTACACACAGGTCCTACAGCCCCTCCAAGAGCCAGGGGTGGGTGAAGGGGATGTTGAGGGGGTCACTGGGAGAAGGCGATGTAAGGGGAAGGGGGTGTCAGGTGGCCATCAGGGCAGAGGCCTCTGAGAGGCTGGGGATATTGTGGGGGGTCATCAGGAGAAGAGATATCAGGGGGCCAGGCCATCAGGGTTTGTACAGATCTTGCCCCACAGCCCCTTGGAGAGCCGAAGGGGCAGTCAGGGGGATGGGGCAATCGGGGTATGTTCATATTTGGTCCCACAGCCCCACGGAGAGTTGGGGGGCACTACCAGGGGAGGACATATCACGGAGCATAAAGGGGCCATTGGGGTACATAGGTGTCTGGTCCCTCAGCCCCAAGGAGAATCAGGAGGCTGTGAGCAGGGAGGGACATCAGGGGCCCGGGCTGTTGGGGTATGTATGTATGTATCTGGTCCCACAGCCTCACGGAGAGACGGGCAAAGGGCCGTCAGGATACATACGTATCTGTTCCCGCAGCTCCGTGGAGAGCCGAGGGTTCTTGTAGAGCAAGGCCAGACTCTGGTTCATGCGCTCCTCGATGACGTGCAGGTGGGTGTACACCTGGGGACAGACAGACGGGGGTGCTATTAGGATAGATGCTTCCCTGCCCTACCCGCCAGGGGTGGGAGATGGTTGAGGGTACAGACAGGTCCCCACCTGGAACTTCATCTGCTCGGCCTTCTCGGGGTCGACAGTGCAGACATGCTGGTAGTGCCGCAGCGTGTGCCGCTGGTCCTTCTGTTCCGCCCGTATGTACCGCCTCAGCGCCTGCAGCACCCGCTCTGGCTGGGCAGCCAATCGCAGGGGAGAGGTGGAGTCAGACCTGGCCAATCAGCACCCTTACTCTAGAACACATTCTAGATTGACCCACCCCTGCCAATACACTCTGCACTTGCTCTGGCTGGGCAGCACTCACAGGAGAGAGGCAGAGGTAGAGCTGACCAAGAGAAATCCCAACTCCAGAACCTGTTTGAGAACCAGTTCTAGACTGACTCACTCCCACCAATCCATGCAGCACTTGCTCTAACTGGGATAGCCAAATACAGGAGAGAGGAGGAGTCAGAGCTGGCTAATCAGAACTCCTACTCTAGAACCCTTTTAGAACCTGTTCTAGACTGGCTCATCCCACCAACCTATGCAGCACTTGCCCCAACTGGAGCAGCCAATCCCAGGGCACAGGTGGTATCTGAGCCAACCAATTGGCACCCCTGCTCTAGAACCCATTCTAGGCTGACCTGCCCACCCCCGCAGGATCCAATGCCCCCGATCAAGGCTGCCTGGCCCACCTGTGGGCTGTCGCTCTGCACAGCGCTCAGGTAACTCTCCAGTGCCACGCGCCGATTGTCGTTCAGCAGGGCCACCACCCGGGCCAGGTGTGTCTCCACCAGCCGCTGCCGCTCGCCCGCCACTTGCTCCTCCAGCGTCTGCAGAATGGACTGGAAATGCTGTATGGGGAGGGGCCAGAAGTCAGCAGGGGCAAGGCCAGGAGCCTTCAAGGGGGCAGGGCTGAGAATCCAGGGGGAAGGTTGGAGGTGGAGGTGGGGCTGGGAACCCTCCACGGGGGAGGAGCAGGGGCCATGGTCAAGAACTCAAATGGGTGAGGCCTGGGAGGTCGTGGGGGCAGGAACCCATAGTGGAAGAGTGAGGGGTCCCAGTGGGGCAGGGGCAAGTGAGTGGGGTCTCCTGAACCCTCTGGCAGACTTGGTGCCACTGTAGGGTGGCTGTGGGGCAGCCCTGGGTGTCAGGAGTGAGCAGCTGGAGAAGGGGCAGGGGCAGGGCAGCCTCAGCATACTCTCCCTGCCGACATGGGCCTCACCTCGTTCAGCGCCTGCCGGTCAGCCTTCGGCAGCTCCTTGGCCTGGTTGTCCGCCTCGGCCCACTCCTTCATCACCTGTGGAGGAGGAGGAGGAGACCGAGGATGAATGGGGGACCTGGCCTTACACCCAGCTCCCTCCCTGTCATCAGTCTGCAGCCCACAGGCCTGCAAGTTCCACAGTCCCACTGGGGATGGGGCATGTTCTCCAAGCTCGCCGGCACACAGGCCACTGACATAGGCCACATACGGACATGGACATGCCCCCAAGGCAGAAAGCGGGTCAGAACCTGACAGGACCTCCTGACAGGTGAGTTGGGGGCAGCCCTGACCTTGTGGAACTGGCCACAGAGAGACCCCCTGCAGACATGGAGGACGTGGAGGCAGAGCCAATGTGTGGGCTATCACACCGGGGAAGACCAAGGCGGGGCAAGGGGGCAGATGTCAGGGGTTGAGTCCCTCCGCCTCAAGCACCTCATTAATCTGTTTCATCCTGCGCTCCTCCAAGTCCATCTTGGCTCGCAGGAAGTTGGCATGTTCACTGCTGTCACCTGGCATCTCGAAGTAGATATCCACGCCATCTGTGGGGCGCAGGGTAAGGGTGGCTGTGGGGAGAGGGGCTGTTAGCATGGTTCCCCCTAATAAGCCCCCATCAGACTGTGCCCCACAGCTCAGCACCCCACTGCCAAGCCCCTCTGCCCCCTCAGCACGACATCCCTGCCTCACTCCCCACAGCATGGCGCCCCTGCTGAGCCCCCACCCCACAGCACAGCACCCCATTCTGAGCCCCTGCAGCTGAGCGCCCCCTAGTACTGCACAGGGGCACTGAGCTGCAGTTTCTCCTGAGCCCAGGCAGGGTGGAGGGTCTTCGGTAGCTGACTCTGAGCCTGGGCACTGTGCCACGCAGAACAGGAGCTGCATTGTAATGTGGGAGGAGATGAAAACAGCCCAGGCAGCTGAGAATCCCATCTCCCGCCCCCGAGTCTGCGGCTGCATCAGCTCCATGCCATCCCCTTTCGCCTGGAAACTCCCGCCTTGCCTGAAAGGGTCAGCACAGCAGAGCCAGCCCCAGGGGTAAGAAACCACCATTTCCCCCACAAGCAATGCTTGGCCCAGGGGATTCTGGGAAACCGCCAGCTCCCCCTGTTCCAGCAGTGCCTGTCCCAGGGGATTCTGGGAAACTGCCAGCTCTTCCCTCTCCCAGCAATACCCTGCCCTGGGAGATTGTAGGAAACTTCCAGCTCTGCCCCTGGAGGATTGTGGATGCCGCCCCCCTGTCCCCCAAGGAGCTGCATACTGCCTGGGGACTGGGTCTCACCTATGCCCTCGTCCTCAGTGCTCCGTGTGGTGGTGGTGATGGTGGTCTGGGTGATGCTGTCATCATAGTAACCAGGCTCCACAAAATAGTCATCCCAGGTGGCAGGAAAAGGGTCGGTATCAGCTGCGCTGTCCCTGGGGCCTTCGTTCTCTTCCTCCTCCTCAACATCCTCTTCCCGATCCCCATCTGCCTCCAGTGTCTCCTCTTCCGTGGGGGCCCGGCCTGTTGGGAGCCTCTCACTACAGCAGAATTAAGGGGCAAGAATCAAGGATGGGCTGTGGGGCTGTGAGCTTCCCTCACAGCGGTGCCCTGGGCTGCACGGGATGGGAATGCTGTGAGATTCCTTCACTGCGGTGCCCTGAGCTGCAGGGGTTGGGGATGCTGTGAGCTTCCCTCACAGTGGTGCCCTGAGCTGCATGGGATGGGGGTGGCTGTGAGCTTCCCTCGCAGCAGTGCCCTAAGCCACAGGAAATAGGGGTGGCTGTGAGCTTCCCTCACAGCAGTGCC
>ML679584.1:314112-348205 GCA_007922305.1 Dermatemys mawii
GTGCCAGCCGTGGGGTGAGGGGTTAGTGCCTGGACTGTTCCACCCTCACCATGCCCAGTGCCAGCCGTGGGGTGAGGGGTTAGTGCCTGGACTGCTCCACCCTCGCCATGCCCAGTGCCAGCCGTGGGGTGAGAGGTTACTGCCTGGACTGCTCCACCCTCGCCACGCCCAGTGCCAGCCACGGGGTGAGGGGTTAGTGCCTGGACTGCTCCACCCTCGCCACGCCCAGTGCCAGCCACGGGGTGAGGGGTTAGTGCCTGGACTGCTCCACCCTCGCCAGGCCCAGTGCCAGCCACGGGGGGAGGGGTTACTGCCCAGCCTGTCCTACCCCTGCTGCACTCAACCCCACTGCACCTGCCAGACATGCCATCCCTGCCTGTCTTGCTGGGACAAGAGCAGGAGATGCCAGCTCCCTGAAGCCAGGGGGGGAGCCCTGGTCCTGATCCAGGAGCTGGATCGAACCCCCAGATGATCCCACCCTCTTCCCTTTCAGTGTGCACTGAGCAGAAGCTGAAACGGGAGCCTGGAGACGCAGGCAGGACAAGCCCAACTGCGCTGTCCGAGCTGTCCCCACACATCGCCCCCCAAGGATGGAGGCAGGACATGGGGCTTTTGCCCTTGAAGGGGCACTGGCTGAGATCTGTGCAGGGCAAGGAATAGCTGGCTCAGGGGGGCAGGGAATGAGACACGGGGCCTTTTCCCTCTAGGTCAGCAGCTGGAGGAATGTGGGTCGGACTGGGGGGCACTGTCAGAGCTGGGAGGTTCCTGGGGTGGCTCAGTGACATATCTGTGCTCCCCACATCTATTTCTCTCTCTCCCAAGCAAGCAGGGGGATGTTGTTGCTGTGGTAATTGCTCCCCATGGAGTTGCCTGATCTTCCTGGTCGCCATGGAGACCATCTCCCAGAAGGAATTTTAAATAACCTTCCCTCATCATCCTCTCTGTCCCCCGCACTCCAGGATCACTCTCCCCCATCCCAGCCCCCTCAACTCTCCCTTCTCCCCCATCCCAGCCCCTCTCCCCACCTCCCAGAATCACCCTGCCCCATCGCAGCTCCCCTCCCGCTCTCACTCATTCTCCCATCCCCCACCAGTACCTCTTATCAGAGCTGAAAAAATGGGATACCCACCCCCCATTTACTCCAATACCCCCCATCTTCCCCAGGGAGGAAAGTTCCTAGCAGGGCATGAGGGTCATTCCCCCTCCCCCATGGAGCCTTGGGGCCGAGGAACCAGGTGCCATCACTGCCTCCACCAGGCACGGTGCCAGCCTTGGCCCTTTAACAAACTGCCTTTCACAGCCTCACCCGGCTCATCCAAAACAACAACAACAACAAAGGACTCATTCTCGACCCTGCCAGGGCAGCCAGGGGGCTGTGGGTCGGGAGGGGCACCAGCAGGGCTAGGCTAGCAGGGCCTGTGAGTCAGGAGTGATGGGCACTGGCAGAGTGGTATGGGGTAGGGCTGTGCTAGCAGAGGCTGCGAGTTGGGATTCTCTGCCCTGTTTTGTGGCACTGGGCCATAATCCCGGGGGCCTCAACCCTTGTTCTGAGCTCAGATGCCCCTGTGAAGGTCAGAGACCCCAGGATTTTGGAAGGCATCCACAGATCCCCCCATATTTCTCAGGAGGGCTCTTTTTGTCTCAGCCCCCACTTGGGTATCCACCCGGGGGGTAGTATCAGGTTTTGGGGGAGGGGGTGCAGAGTGTTTTTCTTCCCATCCCCAGTAGGGTGACCCTCATCTTTCTTTGTGGTGCATGGAAGATGCGGAGCCCTTAGATGGGTGAGGGAAGTTGGGGAGCAGGGAGCTGTGTCTCTGTGGAGGAGGGGGACTGGCTGGGTAGGAATGGGGGGTCTGTGTCTGTGCAGTGGGGGAGGAGCACTGAGGAGTGGCGGAATGTGGCTGTGTCCTGGGGATGGGCACTGGTTGGGCAGCGATGTGGGGTAGGGGCTGTCTCTCTGTGGGGCAGGGACATTGAGGTTGTGGGGTAGAGAGCTGTTGAGGGGCAATGGTGGGGCAGGAACCATGGGAGGCAGGGGCTGTGTCTGTGGAGGACAGGCACTGGCTGGGCAGGGGGCTGTGTCTGTGCAGTGGGGGAGGGACACTGCTGACACTGCTAGGGGATGCCAGAGGGGCCTGGCCCTGGTTCAGCCCGGATTACCCCAGCTCTCCCTGGCTAAGCTGCTCACTCTTGGCTTTTCAGCAGCTGCCACGATTTAGCCTGGGCTGACTCCAGCCCAGTACCATGGGATGTGGGGAGGGGAGGGGAATGGAGGGGGAGTAGATGCTGCATGGAGCAGCTAATGGGATGGATGGGCGCTGTGGCAGGAAGGGGACCAGTGGGGCAGGGGAACAACAGAAGAAACGGAGGCTGACGGGGTGAAAATTACAAGCTGTGCCCCCCACCCATCCCCTTCCCACTCCATCCACCCTTCCCCCTACTTTCTGTCCCTCCCCCACCCCGTTCCATCCCTGCTCCTTGTCGCCCCCCCCACCCAGCCCATGAATTATCCATGATACATCCATCAGTACATTAAGGCACCAGATGGCGAGCTGGAACCTGTGTCCTGGGGGACAAAGGCGGGGCGGGAGATAATTAGCAACAACATAAGACCAAGGGGCAGGCGGAGGGATCTTCCAAATTCATGGGGGAGCAAGGGTACCCATGGGGAGCAGCATCCCCCACTACAGAAGACCCCCCTCCCCACACACATCATTTGGAATAGAGATTATTGCACTATACCTCACTCCCCTCTCAGGGCTGGGATAGAACCCAGGAGTCCTAGCTCCCTTACCTCCTGCTCTATCCCCTAGACCCCACTTCCCTCTCAGAGCCAGGAATAGAACCCAGGAGTCCTGACTCCCCATTCAGCTCTCCTCACTTTGGCTTTCTGGTATCAAGGGACCCAGAGCCAAGAGTCAGGACTCCTGGGGTTCTATTCCAGCTCTAGAAGGGGAGTGGGGTCTAAGGGTTAGAGCGGGGGGAGCTGGGAGCCAGAACCGACCCCCCCCCCCAATCAAAGACCAGGATCCAACCATCAACCCATGAGCAGCAGGGCACTGAACATGCTGGTAGGTTGTGGGGGTCAAAGCCCCCAGAGATAGGGCACACAGGGCAGAGGTACCTCTGCACCAGCAGGGGGTTCCCTCCTGCAGCACTGACGGGACATTCCCCCCACCCCCCAGATCTGTCCATTGGTGCTGCCATGCACGATGGGGCATGGGCGGTGGGGGGGGGAAATCTAGGTTCTCAGCCCCAGTTGCTCCCCTTCTACCTGGCTTGACCTAGAGCTAGTGCTGGCACGATAGAGCTAGGTGCTCAGAAGGATAGGAGGGAGGAAGATCCCTCCCATGGCTCCATAGCCCAGCGGGCTCAAGGCCCACTTATCACCACCTCCAGGGCCCACTGGCAGTAGGACAAGCATGGCCATTATGGCACTGTCCCATGTGTCGTGCCAGCTGGTGGCACCAGCGACATGAGTGCTAAGCAGGCCTGCTTGGGATCAGCTGGGGGCATTGACAGAGGCTGGGGGCTCCCAGGGGGAGCTCAGCAGCAGCTGTGTTCAGGGGGACTCCCCTGTGTAGGGCTTGGAGCCCTAAAGGCGGGGGGGAGGGGCACAGCTCAACAAAGGAGGTAGGCTCTCCTCCCCCAGCCACCAGGCTGCCCCAGTGGCATGGGGCAAAGCAACCCCCCAGGAAACTCTCATGGAGGACTACAGGGTAGCTCCAGACCAGCCCCATCCTGTGCTGAGGGGCTGCTAATCCCAAGCACTAGGTCCCAGAATGGAGCCATGGGGAACACCTGGGAAAAGGGGGCACTGCAGGGATGTCCCCACATGAGACCTAGAGCTGGGAGTCCAGGGCATTGCCCACTGCTACTACCCCCTATCACATCAGAACACTACTGGGGCACCACAGGGCATGATACACCAGGTCCCTGCGAGTGGGAGGCCAGGACTTCTGTGTCCTCTCCTAGCTCTGGGAGTGGAGAGGGTCTGCAGGGTTAGGCAGGGGGCTGGGAGCCAGGACTCCTGGGTTCTCTGTCTTGCTCATGGGATGACCTTGGTAAGTCCCTCTGTGCCTCACTCCCCTCCCCAAGACCTTAATAAACCGTCAATCTGGAGAGCCCCCGCTAAGCCCCCCTCCCTCAACCACACACAGGGGCGGGGGGTTCAGCCTATGTCGTGGCCTGTCCCAGGTCAGGGAAGTGTGTGATTTACATCCCTCTTCTCTTTCCCCCGCCTCCAGGGCTCCCATGGCTGCCCATGAATAACGCCCCCTCCAGCAAACCCTTCACAGGGCGCTGCCCGTGTCCCCCTCGCCGCGCCCAACCAGGCATCCCCCCTCCCCCGTCCATACTGCCCCAACCCCCTACATCCGCCCTGCCGCCCCCCAGCCCCCTTACCTGGCTGGTGGCTCCGGCGCTCAGCACCAGCTGGATCCAGGCAGCCCAGAGCCCCGCGGGCAGAGCCATGGCCGCGGCTCCCGGCGAGCTCCCTCCCTCGCGCGGGCCGGCTGCAGGCTCGCCTCGCCGGGCTTGGAGCCGGACAGGCGAACCTGAACTCCCCGCTCTCAGACGGGCTCCTCCGGGCTCGGCTCAGCGCTCGCTCCAAGCTCGCCGCGGATGTACCAGCCCCGGCGCTGCAGCTCCCTCCCGGCTGGGCTGTGACAGGAGGAGCCTGGCCCGCCAGCTGCGGCGGCTCCCGGCTGCTGCAGCCCCCCCGGCTCCGCCCCTCGGCAGGCCCCACCCCGGACACTTCACCCTCTCCCCCCCACACCCGTGGCGGACGCACAGAAACCCTCCTCCAGACAGCCAGGGGCCAGGGAGAGACCCCGCCTCCGCCAGACCCACAGCAAGGGGGCAGGGACACACCCACAGCCTGGAAGCAGGGCAGAGGGAGGGGATAAGCCTCACTCCTGGGGATGTGGCAGCCGAGGCCCACGCTGGTGCAGGATGGACAGACATCCCTGCCCTGTCCTTTCCAGGATAGCGCAGCCCAACCCCCCAGGCCAGGGACACTGGTCCTTACAACACAGACCAAGCCAGCCCTGCTCCAGGAAGGTGTGTGTGGGGGGAAGACCATGCAGCCCCGAGACAGGGAGGGCACACAGATGGGGACAGTTTCTCCACCTCTCCCAAGCAAGGGAGTCCAGACACAGTCCCCAGACCTTGCAATGTGGGACTTGCACAAAGTGGCCTGCTCACGCTGTAGCAGGGAGTTCCACAGGTCAATGTGGTTCTCATAGGCATGCGCAGCACATTTCATTAGGGTGTGCACCCAGAGAATTTTATTTAATTTATTTTAAAGGTGCCACACTCTGCACTGAAAGACACTTTTTTTGAGACATTTTGAGACATTTTTTTGAGACATTGTGCACACCCGGCACACCCTGCGTGCACACCTATGGTGGTTCTGTGCTCTTCCCAGGACACTGACCAAGGCCTGTCAGATGATGGGCACCATTGCCTTATAGACTTGGGGTTCTAACCCAGCAGTCCTGAGTCCTGTCCCACCCTATTCCCCCCCACCCCACACCCCTTCCATAGCCAGGGACAGAAGCCAGGATTCCTGGCTTCCAGCCCTCCACGCCACCTCACCCCCACTCTAACTCACGGCACTCCCCTCCCTTCCCAGAGCTGGGGATAGACCCCAAGTATCCTGACTCCACACTCCAGCAGAGAGGCATCCCCTAACAAGACAGCCTGGCCCTACCCCACCAACCCATTAGCTCCTGCCAGACCTCAGCCTGGAAGCCAGGGGACCAGAAGCCCTGGTCTGAGACAAAAGCCACACAGGCTATGTTCCTGGAGTGGATGATGGCCAAAGGGGCTGGAAGTTGGCTGCTGCCCACAGTGCCTGGGGAGACAGAGGAGCTTAGATCAGCCCCTGCTCTGGGAATGGCTCACCTGGCACTAAGATGCAGCCACCTCTGGGATGGTGCAGATGGGTTAGAGCTGCGGAAGCTTGGGACAGGAAGTGAAGGAGACCCAAAGGGGGAATTTAAGGAGGGAGAAGAGACTTGCCCCATCTAGCATCCACCCAGGACACCTGGGTTTATGCCAGGGCACTTGAGGAGAAAGTCTGGAAATTCCAGGCATCGACAGTTTGCTTTTATAGCTTATTAAAACACACACACCCTGCCGGAGACCCTAACAAGCCCCTTTGCCCCTGCCAAGGTGCCTGTCACTGAGCCCCCACACAGTGCCTCCACCTCACGCTAGCAGCATCCCCCGAGCCTCCCATGCCCCCCTCTCTGAACAAGGAAGTGCCAGACGCTCAGAGCGTCATACACCTCCACAAATGCAGCCCCACAGTTCTGGACCAGGCAGAGGCTGCTGAAGGCAAGGTGGAGAACATGGCCCAGGGCAACTGCATGTGGTGGAGACAGCGCCAGGAGGGATGGGGGAATGGAGCCACCTCTTGGGTGGAGCATCTGGGGACCAGCTGCACATAATGCTGCACTGGGCTGGCTCTCCCGGCACAGAGATGCAGTCATTTCTGGGGTACAGCAGCTGGGAACCAGCCACACAACACGTCATGGGAATAGCTGGCCTAGTGCTGAAATGCAGCCAGCTTTTTTGGGGGGGTCACCCCAATCAGAAGCAGAAGGAGCCATTGGGGGGTCACTGCACAGCTGTACCTAAGGGACTTCCTTCTGTCTGGGGTCCTGCAGTTTCAGACTTCCAGAAGTCTCTGCTCCTACCCCTACTGTTCAACCCCATGGAAGGGTTCCCAGGACACTGGGATAGAAATGTTCTCATATTTTCTCAAAGTTAAGAAGATTGGCTGTATACTTGCTTGGTTTCTAAGTAGCCTTAGTACAGCGGTTCTCAAACTTATGAGAACCTCGACCCCTTTTTTGCTTCTTGAGTGGCCGCCGTGGACCCTTGTATGTTCGCCAAAAAGCCGCTGAATGAATTACTTCTGCATTCGGCGGCTATTTTCGTCGGACATACCGAGCGCTCCCGAAATAGCTCGGTATGTCCGCTGAAAAGCTGCCGAATGTGGAAGTAAATTCATTCGGCAGCTTTTAAGTGGCGCCGGGAGCTCACGACCCCTCTGGGAGCGCTCGGCGACCCCCAGGGTGGTCGCAACCCCCAGTTTGAGAAACCCTGCCTTAGTAAGAATGTTTGGTCAGCTTCTTGGGAAAGGAATGTGCAAGTTAAGTGTCTAATCAGAAAGCACTTAACAGACAAAAGAGCTTGGAAGACTTCAATCCACATAAGAAGTCTACCTGAGGACATTCAAGGTAGCATTTAGGTAATGGCTGCTACCTGCAAGTCCTGAGTCATGAATGGACATGTGACGTGTCCACGTGACTCCAAAACTCCATTTTGTTGTAATTTTCCACAATAAGAACAAAGAGGTTCTTACACCCAGAAAAGACTATAAAAGGCTGATGCATCATCTCCATCTTGTCTTCAGTCCTGCTTTATAAATAACTTTTATTTGTTTTAAATCTGCTGCCCACTAATTTCACTTGGTGCCCCCTAGTTCTTATATTATGGGAACAAGTAAATAACTTTTCCTTATTCACTTTCTCCACACCACTCATGACTTTATAGATCTCTATCATGTCCCCCGTTAGTCTCCTCTTTTCCAAGCTGAAAAGTCCTAGCCTCTTTAATCTCTCCTCATATGGGACCTGTTCCGAACCCCTAATCATTTTAGTTACCCTTCTCTGAACCTTTTCTAATGCCAGTATATCTTTTTTGAGGAGAGGAAACCACATCTGTACACAAGATGTGGGCGCACCATGGGTTTATATGAGGACAATAAGATATTCTCTATCTTATTCTCTATCCCTTTTTTAATAATTCCTAACATCCTGTTTGATTTTTTGACTGCTGCTGCACACTGGGTGGATGTCTTCAGAGAACTATCCATGATGACTCCAAGATCTTTTTCCTGAATACTTGTAGCTAAATTAGCCCCCATCATATTGTATGTATAGATGGGGTTATTTTTTTCAATGTGTATTATTTTACATTTATCCACATTAAATTTCATTTGCCAGTTTGTTGCCCAGTCACTTAGTTTTGTGAGATCTTTTTGAAGCTCTTCACAGTCTGCTTTGGTCTTACTATCTTGAGCAGTTTAGTATCATCTGCAAATTTTGGTACCTCACTGTCTACCCCTTTCTCCAAATCATTTACGAATAAGTTGAATAGGATTGGTCCTAGGAATGACCTTTGGGGAACACCACCAGTTACCCTCTCTATTCTGAAAATTTACCATTTATTCCTACCCTTTGTTCCCTGTCTTTTAACCAGTTCTCTATCCATGAAAGGATCTTCCCTCTTATCCCATAACTACTTAATTTAAATAAGAGTCTTTGGCAAGGGACCTTGTCAAAAGTTTCCTGGAAATCTAAGTACACTATGTCCATTGGATCCCCCTTGTCCACATGTTTGTTGACTCCTTCAAAGAACTCAGATAAATTAATAAGACATGATTTCCCTTTACAAAAACCGTGTTGACTTTTGCCCAACAATTTATGTTTTTCTATGTGCCTGAGAATTTTATTCTTTACTATTGTTTCAATTAATTTGCCCAGTACTGACATTAGACTTACTGGTCTGTAATTACCAGGATTGCCTCTAGGGCCCTTTTTAAATATTGGCGTTACATTAGCTATCTTCCAGTCATTGGGTACAGAAGCTGATTTAAAGGACTGGTTACAAACCATAGTTTATAGTTCCAAGTTTCACATTTGAGTTCTTTCAGAACTCTTGGGTGAATGCCATCTGGTCCTGGTGACTTGTTACAGTTAAGTTTATCAATTAATTCCAAAACCTCCTCTAGTGACACTTCCTCAGATTTGTCACCCACAAATGGCTCAGGTTTTGGAATCTCCCTAATGTCCTCAGCCATGAAAACAAAGAATTCATTTAGTTTCTCCACAATGACTTTATTGTCTTTAAGTGCTCCTTTTATATCTCGATCATCCAGGGGCCCCACTGGCTGTTTAGCAGACTTCCTGTTTCTGATGTACTTTAAAAACATTTTGTTATTACCTTTTGAATTTTCGGCTAGCTCTTCTTCACACTCCTTTTTGGCTTTTCTTACTACATTTTTACACTTAATTTGGCAGTGTTTATGCTCCTTTCTACTTGGCAGCCGGTATCAAGTGGAGTGCCCCAAGGGTCGGTCCTGGGGCCAATTTTGTTGAATATCTTCATTAATGATCTGGAGGGTGGTGTGGACTGCACCCTCAACAAGTTTGCAGATGACACTAAACTGGGAGGAGTGGTAGGTACGCTGGAGGGTAGGGATAGGATACAGAAGGACGTGGATTAGAGGATTGGGCCAAAAGAAATCTGATGAAGTTCAACAAGGACAAATGCAGAGTCCTGCACTTAGGACGGAAGAATCCCATACCCTGCTACAGACTAGGGACCTAATAGCTACACAGAAAAGTTCTGCAGAAAAGGACCTAGGGGTTATGGTGGATGAGAAGCCGGATATGAGTCAACAGTGTGCCCTTGTTGCCAAGAAGGCTAAAGGCATTTTGGTTTGTATTTCCAGCAGATCTAGGGACGTGATCATTCCCCTCTACTCAGCATTGGTGAGACCTCATCTGGATTAGTGTGTCCAGTTTTGGGCCCCATACTACAAGGATGTGGATGTGGAAAAATTGGAAAGAATAGTGGAAGGCAACAGAAATTATTAGTGGGCTGGAGCACATGACTTACGAGGAGAGCCTGAGGGAACGTGGTTTGTTTAGTTTGCAGAACAGAATGAGGCAGGATTTGATAACTGCTTTCAACTACCTGAAAGGGGGTTCCAAAGAGGATGGGTCTAAACTGTTCTTAGTGGTACTAGATGACAGAACAAGAAGTAATGGTCTCAAGTTGCAGAGGGGGAGATTTAGGTTGGACATTAGGAAAAAAAATGTCACTAGGAGGATGGTGAAGCACTGGAATGGGTTACCTAGGGAGGTGGTGGAATCTCCTTCCTTAGAGGTTTTTAAGGTCAGGCTAGACAAAGCCCTGGCTGGCATTATTTAGCTGGAAATTGGTCCTGCTTTGAGCAGGTGGTTGGCCTAGATGACCTCTGAGGTCCCTTCCAACCCTGATATTCTATGATTCTATGATATGGCTCTATATACCTCAGTAGGATTTGACTTCCACTTTTTAAAAGATGCCTTTTTATCTCTCACTGCTTCTTTTACATGGTTGTTAAGAGATGGTGGCTGTCTTTAGTTCTTTTTCTGTGTTTTTTAATTTGAGGTATACATTTAAGTTAGGCCTCTATTATTGTGTCTTTGAAAAGTGTCCATGCAGCTTGCAGGGATTTCACTTTAGTCACTGTACCTTTTAATTTCTGTTTAACCCCCTCATTTTTGCATTGTTCCCCTTTCTGAAATTAAATGCCACAGTGTTGGGCTGTTGATATGTTCTTCCCATGACAGGAATGTTAAATGTTATTATATTATGGTCACTATTTCCAAGTGGTCCTGTTATAGTTACCTCTTGGACTAGATCCTGCGCTCCACTCAGGACTAAATTGAGAGTTGCCTTTCCCCTTGTGGGTTCCTGTACCAGCTGCTCCAAGAAGCAGTCATTTAAAGTATCAAGAAATTTTGTCTCTGCGTTTCGTCCTGAGGTAACATTTATCCAGTCAATATGGGGATAATTTAAATCCCCCCACTATTATTGAGTTCTTTAATTTGATAGCCTCTATCTCTCTTAGCATTTCATCGTCACTATCACTGTCCTGGTCAGGTGGTCGATAATAGATCCCTATTGTTATATTCTTATTAGAGCACGGAATTACTCTCCATAGAGATTCTGTGAAACATGTGGCTTCATTTAAGATTTTTACTTCATTTGATGATCCTCCCTAGAACATCTGGTATGGTGATGGCCTTCACACTTATCTTGCAACACACACATTCCTCATTCACACACAAAACAGAATTGATTTGCACAAAACATTTAAACAGTAACATCAAGTTGCAATGCAAAAGAAAAACAATCATTGCATTCACTTACTTATTTTAAAATGCTAAACCTACAACAAAGTGGTGACCCTAAAAGTCCGTTACTGCCCTGAAATCAGCTCAGACCCTGGCTGATGCTTCTCTACCAATGTCCCATTAGTCCATTCCTTTCTGCTATTCAAAAAGGGTGGCTGGCAGGATATGGTTAAATCATATGCCAATACATTTAATACTGTGATAGACCCAGCAAATTGTGCAGCCGGCTCACAGTAAAGGGGCAGGACCAGGAAGGTCTACAGGGCAGGGCCCCAATGAAAAGGTCCAGAGGGCCTGGAGGGTGGGCGAGGTGTGCCCCCTTGCAGGACGCGGTGGAGGGAGGCCCGAGCAGCAGGTGATAAAGCAGCCCTCACCTCCTGAAGTACGCACTGGGGAGTGCGAGGCCTGGAGAGCCCCATGCGCCAAGCGAACATCAGGGGATCCAGCCAGTCTCCCCAGTTGTAGTCCAGGAGAGAAGTCCCTGACTTCTGCCAGGATCAGCCTCTGGCACACCAAGGGGGATTCCGCCACCTGCACACGGAGCTGGGGGTTGCATAGCAGAACTCCACGAGGAGATCCACCCCTTGATGGCTGCCATGGACCTGGTTGCCGAGAGCAGTTTCCAGGTCCAGAGGAGGTCCTGGTAGAAGACCGGCAGCCCAGAGACGTCTCGCGAAAGACCTCTCAGGTGGAGATAAAGGAGCTGCTGGTCGTATTGGAGTGCTTGGAAGCGGTGCAGGAAGGCGTGTGCCAGCTCTCTCCATGCTGGACTACCTGCACCATAAAGGTGTCTCTGCAGGGCCTGGAGGAGGAAGACATGGACCAGAGTGCGCAGGCACCTCAGGCCCTTCCGTCCCGCCTCCAGGGGCAGGTGGTATAGCAGAGTTGTCCTTTTCAGCACTGCTGAAAGCTTCTCCCCCTAGGGAGGTGCTACTAAACCCAGAACCCAACTGCGTTCGGAGACAAAAAAGGCAACAACAGGAACAGGTGTGGGGGTCAAAGGGCCAAAACCAAGGAACCGGAAGGGGACACTGAGCAGAGAACCCCGGATAGCTCCCATTGCTCCTCGAAGACATCGAGAGAGCCAGCAGACGCTGCCCAGAGGATCTCTGTCCGGATATGTGACTGGATGAAACAACGAAAAACAGCCCCACAGTCGCAGGGCCCTCCCTCTGCCAATCTCCTCTCCCTGGTGTTACAAATGGCCACTCTGGCCATGGCTAGGAGGAGACTGACGAGGTGGTCCCACGACTTCGTGAGGCCTCGGATTGGGTGTGTGTAAATAAAGAACTGCGGGGAAAAGTGCAGCCAGAACCTCAAGAAGAGGTTCTGGAGGAGCCAGAAGAGGGGCTGCAGCCTGGCACACTGAAGGTACATGTGCACTAGTCTCCCTCACGCCACAGAAGGGACAGGCTTTGGGGACAGAGGTAAACCATGTCAAGTATATACCCATGCTCACAGCTCCATGCAGGAGCCACCATACAGCAGAGTAGTAGGAGGCAGATATACTGGCCACTGGATAATCAGTTTTCTGTTTCTCTAGCAGAACAGGGGCTGTGCTAGAGCAAGCAGGAACCTGCTAGAACCAATTAAGACAGGCAACTAATTAAGACACCTGGAACCAATTAAGAACATACTAGAACAGTGGTTCTCAACTGAAGGTCCATGGACCACTGGTGGTCCATGGTGACTTTTTCGGTGACTCACACGAATATTGTCCAAAGTCAGATAGTGTGAGCAGGTGCTGTTGTTAGGCTGTTTTACGCATATTTACAAGCACACAGCGTGTCATCCATAGTGTCATCTAGGACGCGACCGCGTTGTTTTGCTTCCATCTAAGGCTCTGAGCAGCAGTGTAGTTCCCGCCATTGTGCTGAATGGTTTTCGTGTCGTTCATTCTGTGCTAAATGTGCTGTTTTAGTTTATAATTTCTGTTATAAAATGTAAGTTTGCACACAATTTTCAACTTTATGTTCGTTAGTTTATTGCACACTTCTTATTTCATTTGTGGCTTTTTTGTATGGGGATTTTAATGCAGGGGGTAAGACACAAACTTTTATATTTACATCTGTTGAATTTATCAGGTTGGTGTGAAAGTAATTTTGGTTTTGACAGTACTAAGTTAAACGGTCTGCTCCCAAAATAAATAATACTTTAGTGCTGATATCGTAGGTTAATAACATATTATCTGTTAAAAAATAACCCTAAGATATGTTTTTACCCAACCAAACACAAGACATAAAAACTAACCACCATAGTTTATTTTTTCATCGTCCATGTAATGTGTGCAGTGCGAAAATCTCCCAAAATAAATGGTCTGTTCGAAAAATCAAAATTTTGTTGTAACCCCACAGAGCTGAGATAATTGCAACAACAGGAAGGAATGTCAAGTGCAAGTATTCAAAGGACTACATCATATTCGGCTTCACTTGTCAAGAAAAAGAAGGTATGAATTTACCACAATGTGTTATTTGTTTCAAAGTCTTGGGGAATGACTCAATGAAGCTGAAACTCCATCTTGGAAAGTGTCATTCACACTTGTTGCAAAAGGATGAAGATTACTTTGAGCAGCGGTTATCAGGTCTGAAACGACAGCTCCTCGATTCAACAGCTGCATTCTACAAAAATACAAGCACTGCAGTGACCACTTCCTACATTGTTGCACACAAAATTGCACAGGCCAAAAAGCCTCGTATCATTGTAGAGCAACTTGTGCCCCCCTGTGCAAAAGAGATGGTGCGGCTAGTTCTTGGCGAGGAAGCAGCAAGGAAGCTGAATGATACATCTGTCTCTAACAACACAATATTGAGACGGATAAATGTTCTGTGATATCTCATCAGTGAACAAGTTGTGGATGAAATAAAGAAGTCTGCATTATTTGCCATGGAATTGGATGAATCAACCGACGTTGCATTATGCTCTCAGTTATTGGTTTTTGCACGATATATGGTTGAGGGAGACTTCAAAGATTACTTTCTTTTTTGTAATATTCTTGATACCACCACAAAGGCTCAAAATGTGATGGAAATTGTTAACAATTTCTTTGAAGTGCATGGTCTGGATTGGGCAAATCTTGTGGGTGTCACCATTGATGGTGCACCTGCCATGCTGGACTCAAAATCAGGCTTCCAAACATTGGTGAAAGAGCACGTTCAAATGGTAATCAGAGTCCACTGCTCCATTCATAGGGAAGCTTTGGTGTCAAAAACATTGCCTGGTCAACTCAACACCATTTTCAAAGGGTTGGTGAAAGTGGTGAATTACATCAAATCATCGGCTCTGAACACCAGGCTGTTCAAAAGATTTTGCCAAGACATGGGTTCTGACTTTGATGTTGTCATAAGCATAAAGTAGACTAGAATTCCTGCTTACCTGGGAGGGGTTAAGAAGCTAAATGAAATCTGGTTGGCACCTGACCAAAAGAACCAATGGGGACCGAAGACACTTTCAAACCTGTGGGGAGGGAAAGTGCTTTGTTTGTTTTTTTCATTCGCTCTGGGCTTTCAGGGGAATCAGACACATTTCTTCTCTCCATCTATCTGTATCCTTTCTAAACAGCAACAGTAAGTAGTTTAGCCGGGCAAGATGGTTTAAGTTTTATATTTGTGATTTTCACTTGTGAATTTCTCAGATTTTTGAGAGAAATCCTGTATTTTCTCTGTAACTTTAAAGACTTAGCAGAGTGGGGAATTCCTCTGTGGTGTGGGGTTTTCTTTGATTCTTTTTGTGATTGCAAAGTGGTTTTCCACTGAGTACTATAGAAATTTTGTTTCTTTTTCTTTTAATTAAAATCTTTCTTTTAAGAATTTGACTGCTTTGTTTTCCATTGTGTAGATCCCGGCTTTTGGATCAGGCTTACCTAGCAGAATCGGTGAGGGGTTTTTCTCAAGCCTTTCCCGGGGAGGGAGGTATAGGCTTGGGAGGATTTTTGGAAAGAGTGGGGGCTTCAAGTGGCCCTGCCCTAGTCCTTGGGGTAATACTTTGATGCTGGCAGTGTACTGTTCCAGACACAGGAGAAACTTGTGTCTTGGGGAAGTTTTAACTTAAACTGGTAAAATAAGCTTAGGGGGTCTTTTCATGTGGGTCCCCACATCTTTACCCTAGAGTTCAGAGTGGGGGAAGCAATCCTGACAGATGTGTTGCTGTTCTACACTTCTGTAGGGTGGTTGTCATCAGGGAACGTACTCAACAGAGTTTTCCAGTTGAGAGAGAAGTTGGATTTGTTTCTCCAGGCTCAAGGGAAAGAGGAATTCCAATATGTGCTGATGCATGCAAATTCTAAATTTGAATGCATCTTGTTGATATTTTTGGAATCTTGAACTGAATCTTCAACTGAAAGGAAAAGGTGCAAATCTGTTCTCTCACCAAAGAATTATCAAGGTTTTTCTTGACAAATTGGAACTCTGGATCGTTAAGAGTGGAAGGCAATAATTTGGTTCAATTTCTATATGCGGATGCCATCTCGTGTTTGGTGAACGTTAAGTCCAAACAGAGGAATCGGCTCGCAGTGAAAAGTGATATTCGTTGTGCATTATCAAGTACCTCTCCAAACATTGAATAGCTTGTCAGTGAGAAGAGTAAACATCTAGTAAGAAATAAATAAATTTCAAACCGAAATGTGTCTGCTCTTTTTAATCATGTCTCACCACAAAAAAAGAAAAAAAAAGGAGGTGATCCATGAAAATTTTTTGATTGGCTTGGTGGTCCGTGGACTGAAATGAGTTGAGAACCACTGTACTAGAATCAATGATGGCAGGCAGACTAATCAGGACAACTGGTTGAAAAAAGACCTCCCATCAATTAGTGGAGGGAGTGCAAGGAGCAGGGAGTGAGAACGTGTGCTGCTGGAGGACGGTGGAGTATAAGTGGAATCACGGTTCAGGAGGAAGATCTGGCAGTGAGGATAAAGAAGGTGCTGGGGGGAGGCCATGGGGAAGCAGCCCAGCAAGTTGTAGCTGTCACACAGCTGATATAGGAGACATTGTAGACTGCTATTATCCACAGGACCTTGGGCTGGAACCCAGTATAGAGGGTGGGCCCAGGTTCCCCCATTCCACCAACTCCTGATAAGACACAGGAGGAGTTGACCGGGTCTGTGAGCAACACCAGAAGGGAAGGTCTAATTTGGGAAGGGATCTGGTCTGTCCCCGACTCACTAGCAGGGGAAGTGAGTTGTATGGGCCTGTGGTGCCCATGTTCCACCAATATGAGAGCGCCGTGGCCCAGCTCCACCAAAGTTCGGGACTGGGTCTCTCTCCTGGCCCTGCCTGCCACCCCTGGGCAATTTAAAGGGGCCACTGGCAGGGCCTCGCTCAGGGCTAAGACCACTCCACTTCCGGAAGCAGCCGGAACGTCCCTGCGGCCCCTGCAGGGGATGAGGGTGTCTCTGTGTGCTGCCCCAACCCTGATCGCCAAGTCTGCCAACAGCAGCCAATGGAAGCTGTGGGGGTGGTGCCTGCAGACAGCGGCACATGGAGACCCTTCCGTCCCCCTGCCTAGGAGCTGCTGCCAGAAGGGAGTGTGGGTTGCTTTAGGGCGCAGCCCGAGGTAAGCGCTGCACCACTCACCTGCACACCAACCCCCTGCCCAGCCCAGACTTCTCATCCAAACTCCCTCCGAGCCCACCCCCGCACCACCTCCTGCGTCCCACCCTCTGTCTCAGTGCAGATCCTCCCACCCAAACTCCCTCCCAGAGGCTTAGGCAGGTGGGGATAGGGGGAACTTGGACCCGTTCTGGACATTGCCAAAAATTATACAAACTTGCCACCCGTGCTCTCTAGGTGGGACAACAGAAACTGTGGAGATTGTTCTCCATTTCCCCTGGTGATGAGGTGAGCTGAGTGAATGGCAGGTTTGAGCTTCTAGCAGAATCGGCCAAACTGAGGGCTTCCTTGAACCTCTGAGACGAGCAAATCTGCCAAAAAGCACAGGACCCACCAAGGCAGAGGAGGAACTTTATCCCAATACATGCTCCATTATTATTCTTTATCCTTCATTCTAAATTATACACAATACAAACATAAAATCCTACTGCTACATGTCCCCCTTTTGACCCCTTGAGTGGGTCATATCTTATGCAACTGTTTCATAGCAATACTGAGAGGCCATTTGAGCTTGTGGTTGTAATTTAACAAACGTTCTCTTTGTTCAGCAGCAGATACAACACATTTCTAGCAAGCAAACACAGGACAATATTAACACAACTAGTAATGAGTGAAACATAATAGACAATATGCCCTTAGAAGCAGGGCCGGCTCCAGGCACCAGCCTACCAAGCACGTGCTTGAGGTGTAGCCTTCCGAAGGGCGGCAATCTCGGGCCGGCGGGGCGGTGCTCAGGGGGTTTTTTTGTTTGCTTTGTTTTGTTCCGGCGGGGCTTGGGATTGTGGAGGGTTTTTTTTGTTTGTTTTGGATTTTTTTTGCTTGGGGTGGCAAAAAAGTTAAGAGCCAGTCCTGCTTAGAAGTCGGGGACCAGCCTGTAAAAACGTCGTACCAGTGATAGGCTGTCAGTTCTTTTTCAGACCTAGCGATTTGTAGCATGTCTCCATTTGCATGTAAAAATTGAATGACATGCTTCCCTATGTCCTTCTGTGTCTGTTGTAAAAATGGAGTCACCTATGTTTCTGACAAGTGATCAGTTAAATCGTGCCAGTCCAGACCAAGGGTAACAGAGAAATTAACCAGGGTAGTGGTGATAGTACGCTGTACTTTTTCTATCTTTGGTAAATAATTTGTGTGACTGCTAGTATATAATACCCGGGCATTACACTGACATTCATCCACTGGAGGTTGGCTGGTACTTAGATCTTCCCAAAATACTGTTTCCCAGGATGTAACACATACACATTGTCTGTTGTACAAAACATGCGTGTCATTTTCTAGTTCGTTCCACACACGTTCCCGCTGATGTATCTCTGCTATATGGTTCTGTGGTGGCAGCTAGGGCCAAGACCACCCATTTCTGCAGGCTCCATTTCATACACCCTGGGGTATCCAATAATTTCTCCTCTTTCCCAGCCCACTGACTCATTACACAGGGTAGCCAAAAGGATCCCATGGTCAATTTTGGGAGCAGGCTTACTTTCCATATTTCTGTCTTTATAGATTGTTGGTGAGCAATTTTAACAATAATCTCACCTAATAACAAATCAGTTTAACCATGCTGGAAACATATTGCACCCATTCATGTTTATAGGTGTCGAACAAGGACCTTTTCTCTTGTTTTAAAAGATGTGTTAGTACCCGAACATTCCCATTATTATCCAAAACATTTTGTGCTCAAGTGATGCTAACCTAAGAATTTGCATCTCAGTACATCCTATGGCCAAGCAGTTTTATTCTCTAACTCTATTTGTTGTTTATACAGCAGCCAGGAGGTGGTGTTCAGCCATCGCCACATATTCCATGTTGCTTTTAGATTTCCCAGACCTATTTGTACCAAGTGCACAGTAGTATCTGCCTGCTTGTGAATGACACTATCTTGCAGTTGTGCCAAGGAACTTAACTTATTCTTAATTACCTCCAGGTCTACAGTATTTATAATTCCTGCTTGTCACAGACCCACAGGTCGTGCCCACTCTAGGCCCTGTGCGGTCCATGGTGGGAACCCCCTTCAGTGTGACAGCCCTTCTTGGGGGGTCCACTCTCTCTTTGGGGTTAAGCCCCCCACCCCCTGAATCCGCACCTCTCAGAGCCTTAGCACACCTGTCTCTCATCGTGGGTCCCCTCAGAACCCCTCAGGCCTCCACTCCCAGAGGGAATAATACAACTCTGTTCTCTAGACCAGTGGTCTTCCAAGTGGGTGCATGCACCCCCGGGGGGTGCGCGAGACCATCCCCGGGGGTGCACGAGACCCTGGCGCCGCCGCCGATCCCACCCAGGAGACCTCCGAACTTCCAGGCAGTCTATTTTTGTCCCAGCAAAATGCCACCGCGGAAAGTGGAAGCTTCCGCTTTCTGCAGTGGCATTTTGCCGGACATACCTCCCAGGGGCTGCCCAAGTTTTTCCTCCACAAAAAGGGAACGCAGAGGAAAAACTTTGAAGACTGCTGCTCTAAACCAGAGTGACTCTCAGCCAGGTTAAAACAGGAGGGTTTAATGAGCATCTGAACACAGCACAGGAAACTCTTAGCCTGGCCTCCCTCAGCACAGCACAATCAAGTCTCCCCTGCATCCAGGTTGGCTCTGCCTCCTCTCTCCTCCCAACCCAGAGCTCTCCTCTTCCCAGCTGGGCATCTGATATCACCAGCCCCAAGCCCCACTCTGTCCATTGTCTTCTATTCAAGTTAACAGAGTCAGCTGGGCCTCCTCTCTTTTGTCCTCTGTCCCACTCTGGCTGCAACTGGCTGGTCAGAGTTCTCTCTCTGCAGCCTATTGTCCTCCCACTGGCCGGAACCGGCTGTGACTCTGAGCTGGGCCTCCAGGTCGCCAGTTGCTGTGGTATCCATTCTTCAGGCCATTGGCTGGGGTCCCAAGTTCTGTCGCAGGTCCTCTGTAACAATGTTGCAAAAACTGCTTATTTCCTTTGGAGTTCAGTCCAATATACCTCAAAGGACAGGCATAACTCAGTAGACTTCTGGAAAAACAAGATTTATTGCAAGCAATAAGGAGTCAGAAGGGGTTATCACCCAAACAACTGGCTCCCCTCAATACATGTGTGTAGATATTTTATACCCCTGTGTTGATAAGGGAGGGGGACTTTCAATGCACTTACACAGGTGGGAACACTTAATGGCTATTACATCCATTGTTGGTATTAATCTATTTCATTTACCTGTCTGGTAAGCAGGAGGTTCAAAACACTTAGGGGTACTCAGACACTATGACGCCTGCACATCTGTGACAGGGTGAATGCAAGTTTAAAATGCATGTTAAACTAGGGGTCAATAGTACATATACAGGGAGTGAGATTATAAGTCTAAGGTTATTTTAAAATCATACTACAACATTCTAAGTTACATTTTCCTAACAATCATTTTCTTAACAACTACAAACTCCCTCTCCCATCACCTTGTTAAACCAGTAACACCCAGAGAAACTGAGTCCCACCCCCTCTGCATACAAACCATTGGAAAAACAAGAAAGTCCCCCAGTTCGTAACATCCCAAAACCAGTCCCTCCTAATATGGGTTCTGCTACCTGAGGATGTATCCCTGGTAACAGACTGGCATTCCTTGACCTCTACCCTTCTGCAACATTGGTTTCTGTAAATACAGTTAAAATGCTTATTCTTTTCTGCCCAATGCATTAGGTTGTTGTTTTTTTGTAAGACAATACACAACAATGCTAGCAACAAGACAGACAACACAAGACAAAACATAAAACACAAAACACAATTTTTATCACTACAGTAGATTCATGGTATTCTGGATTACTTTTCAGCTGGACCAGCTTTTCCTGATTTTCTGAAAGACAAAAAGAACATGTTTCTACCCTTTTTGGGGTGGCAGATTATAGCTTAAAATATCCCTTCCTTTTACAAATACCCCGGCTGATTGCAGGCAAAGCAGAGGAATTACCCGCATACTTTCCTGTGTTTTTGTTCGACAGGCAGGACAGGTTTCAATGGCTTCTACCTTTTAAGGATTTAGGGTGAATTATCTCACTGCTCAGTTATTAAATTCCTGAGTTTTCCTTCTTATACAGCAGACCATGTTTGTAATGTTTTTTTCTGCTGTGCTGAGCTTTAAGTTTATTCACAGGTAATAGCTGAGAAGCATCATCACCATATGACCTTAAAGGGTTTTTTTCCCCAAAAAATCATATAACTATACATTGTTACAGGGGTACTTATTAACCTTAAATTAACCTTAAATTTATCCCAATGTTTAACATCAAATCTATTAAAAGTATCTTGTTATACCATCAATTATATCCTTGGGGTTTGGGGGAATTAAAAGGTAGGGGTGTTATGCTGACCCCTTTTGTACCTGTCTTCAGATTTCAGCATTGCATACACAAAAAGAAAAAAATAATATTTTTTCTACTTAGGGTTAACCTGCCCTCTCCTATTCTTAGGTTTCACTCCTTTTCCCAACCTTCCTCTGTCTGGAGGGTCATAATTTGAGCCTTTTGGTGTCAGGTAGTTTGTTTGCTGACCAGGTACGTCTATTATCTGCAGCTCCTTTGTGCTCTATCAGATAGGTAATTTGCATCAACACAGATGCTTTCTGGCTTGCTTTTGGATCCAAAGCCATCAACAGCTCAGAAACTGTCTTAAAAAGGACACAACCAACTTCTACCAGAGTTTTGATTTCTCTCCACTTTCGGCTCCTGCTTCCAAACACACAGCAATCTGAAAAAGAAAACACAACATATTGTGTCTCCCTTTGGAGCCCAAATAGGATTTTAATTAAATAGCATGTTTTGTTTGCATTTGTTTTACTGCTTCTACAATATACATTCCACATGTCCTGGGAAAAATGCACATTCCTTTCGTACTTTAACTTCTATAATATTATATATTAGCTACATCACTTTTTTTGTAAGGTATAACTGTTTTTGGGGGGTGGGGTTATGCTCACAGAGTTTTCATGTATCCTTCTCAAAGTGACAATCTGATTACTCAGAGCCACCTTAAGGCTCAGTGTTTGTAATATTATTTTTTGTTTTGTTTTGTGCACCTCACCCCTGCTGTTGCTCGAGAGGGGCACTATCTTCTTTAATTTCTTATTCTTCTACTATAGCTCTTATCTGCTATTTTGTTAGCAAAAAACAAGTCCAGAATCTCTTCCCATTCTCCTGGGTTTGACTGCTCTGATGCAGCCACGACTTTGGTCTTTAAAAAGATATTGAACTTTATAAAGCACTGAGGTACCTTAAGGGTTAAATGCTAAATACCAAAGCCAATCAACACTAGTTACCTGTGTCTGTCAGTTTTGTAACTTTGAATGAAAGATTCAAATGGATTTTTAGTGGTATTATTAAAAAACAAAACAAAATAAAAACCAATTTATCTTAAACCCACAAAACAGAGTTTCACAAGCCAGGAGTGCTGGTTTAGGTCCTAAACACTCCACATATTTACAAAATATATTTATACACAATATTCTCCACCACACACACACTTACACTGCTCTAATTTTTACACAACTGTACATAAATTATGTCTTCTTTTATACATGTGGGAGCAGTTAAGTTGCAATACAAGTCCCTTATGTTCGTTTAACAAATTTGACTAAATTGTCCATAATCGAATTATGTAAATCAGATTGTCTCTTTGACTGGATTATTTAATGACACTTCTTTGGAAAAGGGCCTATTTTTCCTTCAGAATGACTGCAAAGAAACCAATAATTCTCTCCCTGTAACATTTTATCTTTTTAACACTGCACAGAGTTTAACTGCTTAATTCCCTCCAGCCTCTGCAGAGTTAACTTCTCACTTTCCTTAAATTGCTTGCTTATCTCCTAAAATGGCACCTGCATCAACTCAGATATCACCATTCCAAATATTGTCCCAGAGATCTGAAACCCTCATGTCTGTACTTACTGCTTCCCTTACTCCAGCCACTATGCCCCTCAGGGCTCCCAGAGAGTTTTCCAATCTCTAGCTGTTGCCTGCTTGCTTGTCTGGGCCTGATCCTGCTTTCTTCCCTTAACCGTCCCATTTCATGGACACAGGCTTTGTTTCACTACCAGTTTAGCAAGGAGCGTGGGCTCCTCAACTAGCCCTCACACCTCCTGGTCCCTTTTCTTAAACATTTTTATCTACTTAATTGTGAAATCACAACAATATCACCCACCAAAAAAACAAACAAAAAACCTACACTACCCAAACTCCTATATTCTTCAGAGTTTGGTTTAACACAGCAAAATCTGTTTAAAAGGAGTAATCTCTTGAACAAAAGATAGTCATCCTTGTCACCCCCCGCCCTTGGAGGTATCATCCTTGGATTTCTTCCTTTTAAACATTTCTTACACAGGTGCTACCACTATTTGCCCACACTCCTATATCCTTCAGAGTTGGATCTCACATAGAAAATACTGTTTGACATACTTCTTTATGAATCTCTTTTACCTTTATAACTTTTCCATGCCCATGCTTGTGCTAGGGCTTACAAAACACAAAAAGTCTATACTGGCTTAAAAAACTCTGCGTGACAGGGAGAGGGAATGCTAAGCCTCCTACTTTTGGGGCTTGATCCTGCTACAACCGAGGGTATATTCACCTATGCAAATTTTCCCTGACAGACAGGTAGAAGCGAGGACTCTAATCCTCCCCATTAGGGCCTGATATCTCTACTACCAGGGGTGTCTATACCTAGACAATTTGTGTAAACCAGTTTACATATATATATCTTATCTGTATAGTTTTCCCTGACAGATGGGTTGGAACTAGAACTCTAATCCTCCCGCTATTGCTTGGCACGTCTGTTGTACTTAAAGTACTGCACAGGATCTTTTCAGGGGGAATAAGGCAAAACACCACATTTATTAGTAATACATGTAATAATCAACACTGTATCATGTGCATATGATATATATTACACTCATGCACTCACATACACACACACACACTCCTTCTTGTTGTCGTTACCAACAAGTTGCTCCCCTTAACTTCACTGGCCAGGTGAGTTAGGTGGGGGAGGGATGGAGTCGGGCTTCAGCAGATCAAATCCATGCACCGATGTTGACAAGACGAGACCTGGGGTCCTCTGAAAGACACCACCATTTATAGCAGCTTCCCTCTTATGCAAATCTGTCCCAGATTCAAAATCTGGGACTGTGTCCATTGATCCTTTTGCTGCTTTTCTCTGGGTGTTATTCCAATGCTGCAAAGAGGGTGTTCTCAAAAGAAGGTACTGGCTGCTAACCCCCACTGCTGTCAATAGGTCTGCTCTGCCTTAGTCAGCCCACTTGACAAGTTTGATTGTCCTTCCTGGCTCCCTGCTCCCATCCCCTCTCCAACCATTGCAGCTGTCTGGAAGTGCCTGCCTTCACGCCTTCCTCGTTCACACCTCATTCATTCAACAAGGCAATTGATTGCAAAGTAGGGGCAAGGGCTGGGAGATCTTATTCTACTTATAGCAAAAAGACATTTTTCTTTTACTTTATATGACGGAGTCAGACCAGAAGGGTTTAGGAGAGTGCTGGAAGGCAGGTATATCAGCCTCAGGATGTGCAGGTCCCTGTTCCCTGGATAGCCAAACAAAGGCTACTCCAGGCCAATCAGGAAGCTTCTAGAAAGGAGTAGAAACAGCTAGCCTGATGGGACACCTGAAGCCAATCAGGCACTGGCTCAAACCAGATAAAAATGTCCCAGTTAGTCAGGTGGGCTGTGGGTGTCAGGAGCTGTGGAAGGAAGTTATGCTGTTGGTGAGACTGAGTGGTGGACAACATATCATACACAAGGAAGGAGGCCCTGAGGTAAGGGTGAAGTGGAGTTTGAAGAAGTGGGGACTGCTGTAGACCAGGGAATTGTATTGTGTTTTGTGGATAAAAGGTCAGCCATCTTAGCTGATACTATTAGGGTCCCTGGGCTGGAGTCTGGAGTAGAGGGAGGGCCCGGGCTCCCCCCTTTTCTGCCTCCCTTAATTAGTTACTGAGAAAGGGAGGTCACTCTGGGCCTAGATGAGTTTCTGAGGCCCCTAAATCTGCCAGGAAGTGCAGGACCCACAAATACAGACTCGGAACTTTGTCACACTTACTTATATTACCTTAGGGGCTATAACATATTACCAAGGTTCAATACAAAGTCATATAAAAGTTATACAGGAATGCATAACGTAGAGATTTATCTACACGTCTATGACTGGGGAGTGTGCGCACCTGAATGATCAATCACTTTGTACATATGACCTTTTAGCAATATTTAGCAGTATTTTCAACAGTCATGGTACGTCTTCCTCCTTTCACAATTCTCCACCAAAAATGTTATGCTTATAAGACTCACACAGGATTTTTTTCAGGGGAAAAGGCAATAAGCCGTGTTTATTGATGATACAACAATTAGCATATGCGTTCACACACACACACACACTCTCTCTCTCCTCCCTGCCACCTCTCTCCCCCTCTCCCTCTCCCACCAGTCGACAAACCTTCACCTTGGCTGGCTCTGACTTTAGGCAGCTGCTTCCCACCTTGCGGCCCAGGCACCACACCTCTGCTGCCCCCATCTTACCCTTTCTGGCCTCTGTCATCCGTCCTGCATCATGGACACATCCCAGCCTCCTCTTCACTGGGCTTCTGCTTCTAGGTCTAGAATTGAGCTGCTGGGTTTAGGGCTGTCACGTTACTGAAATTATCTGGGATCATATAGATCATTGATGCAACCAAGGTCCTGTAGGGGCACCAAATCTTAGGTAGAGGGGGTCATATAAGGTGTCTACGACCAGGTTATGATCTACTGATTATGATTCTGCTATCTGTATGTGTGTATCATTTTTGTAGTTAAAGTTATGAATGTGGGCTGAATAGTGTCTGTATTTCAAACTTACGCTTGGCTTCTGGGTGAAATCCCAGACCGCTTGGTGTTAGCTTTGCTTCACCTGCTTGATGGCCCATTAAGGACCATCAGCTATACAATGGACTCATTGGGAGCTTGGAATGCTCCAATCCACATGAGAAGTCTAGCAGAGGACATGCAAGATTGATGGTGGACAATGACTGCCACCTGGAAATCCTGAGTCATGTATGTTCATGTGAGTTTCCCATGTGACTCCAGAACTCCATGGGGCTGTACTTTTCATAGCAGGAACAGAGGTTTTTGCACCTGGGGAAAACTATAAAAATGCTCTTGCAGCCCCTCCATCTTGTCTTCAGTCTCCAGTCTCCAGCCTTGCTCCTACCTCTGGATGGAACTTTGCTATACATGGAAGCTCTGAACAAAGGACTGTTTGACCCATACCTGTAGGGCAGGTGTGGGCAAACTACGGCCTGCGGGCCACACCTGGCCCACGAGACCCTCCCCCCCGGCCCCCTCCCTGGAGCTGTGCAATGTGGGCACCGCTGTGGGGCCGGGACTGAATGGCCCCTCCCTCTCCCGGAGCCGTGCTATGCGGGCAGCTCTGGGGGCCGAGGCTGCATGCTTCCCCCTGTCGGAGGTGACTTCCCTCCAAAGAATGAGGCTGGTGGTCAATTGTATCTGAAAACACACTTTATTCAGAGCATGCAATGCATGGGTAATTCGCAAGGAGCTACAAAGTACAGGAGCATTACGGTGACCTTTTATCAGAAATCATAATGCATAGAATTGTAATACAATGAAGGGTCTTAACCTATGAGGGGCTAGCAGTCTTCATTTATAACCAATTATTTTACAATTCAAGCTGTCCACGTGCTTACCAGGCATCCCTCAGGCTCTATTCACATGCCCTAGAAACTCCCAATTCTATGACCTTGTTTGTGTGTCCCATCTCTATCTCTATGCAAAAATATTGAGGCTCTGCAAAATAGCATTTTATTTTGTTAGACAGAAAAAGGCGTCTGTCTCTAGCTTAGTCTTCTAGAGACAGTTTAACGTTTGTTAATTAGTATGTATGTGTATTTGACCTTCGGCTAAAACACTCTACTGTGCACATTTTCTTCTGAGAATGGTAAGCTGGAAAACAAGGGGGTGAAAAGTAAAAGACACAAAAGCAAATAACTTTGGTTCAGATTTCTGAGGCCTGTTTTGAGCTATAAATGAAAACTAGCCTAGAATTATATATTTTACCCCCACGTCCCCGCCCCCAAAGCCACGCTGCAGGGGTAGCACTCTGGGGACTGGGGCTGCGCGCTTGCCCCTCCCCCAGTGCCGTGCTGCGCGAGCAGCGCTCCAGGGGGCCGGGGCTGTGCTGTACCCTCTCATGGAGCCACGCCGCACGGGCTGTGCTCCAGGGGGCCGGGGCTGCGTGCTCGCCCCTCCCCCGGAGCCACCCTGCGCGGGCAGAGCTCTGGGAGCTGGGGCTGCATGCTCCCCTCCGCCCCCTAGCAGCTATGGTAAGAGGGGGAATGGGGGGCATTCCAGGGTGATGGTTGCAGGGGGGCTTTGGAGGGGGCAGTCAGGGAGCAGGGGGGGTAGGGTTCTGGGGTGGAGGTTATGGGGTGGGAAGGTGGATAGGGGTTGGGGCAGTCGGGGGACAAGTTGTGGGGGGGCGTTGGATAGGTCAGGAATTCTCAGGGGGGTCAGGGGGCAGGAAGTGGGAGGGGGCTGGATTGGGGGCAGGGACTTGCCTATCTGGCCCTCGCCTACCCAGCCCTCGATATAATTTCACAAACCCGATGTGGTCCTGAGGCCAAAAAGTTTGCCCACCCTTGCTGTAGGGGATGTATTCCAGAGACTTTGATTTGAACCTGCACTTTATTCTACCACTGATGCAAGCCTGAACCAAGAGATTTGCCATTACTGCACATAATTGATTTCTTTTAACCATTTCTAACCCTCACCTTTATCTTTTTCCTTGGATAATAAACCTTTAGATTTTAGATTCTAAAGGATTGACAACGGCATGATTTGTGGGTAAGATCTGATCTGTATATTGACCTGGGTCTGGGGCCTGATTATTTGGAATTGGGAAGAACCATTTTCTTTTATTGGGGTATTGGTTTTCATAACCATTCATCCCCATAACAAGTGGCTGCTGGTGGTGATACTGGGAAACTGGAGTGTCTAAGGGAATTGCTTGTGTGACTTGTGGCTAGCCAGTGGGGCGAAACCAAAGTCTTTTCTGTTTGGCTGGTTTGGTTGCTATAGAAGTGGAGGAACCCAGCTTTGGACTGTAAATGTCCTGTTTGAAGCAATTTGTTCTGACTTGGCACTCTCAGTTGGAGCCTACCAGGAACAGCACCATCACTGGGGTCCATCTCTCATTTCTGTGTTGTAGTTTTTCCACCTCGGGACAAGGCCTTGGTCTCAGCCTTCTTAATCCCTGTCCCTGGCAACTCACTTCCCCCAATTGCCGGTCCCACGCCCTGCTGCTGAGTGGATTGCTGGTGCCAGGCCAAGTGGCTCTCCTTGACCTCAGCCACAGGCAAGGACCAAGGCACTGTTTGGCAAGTTCTTCAGTCCGTCCCATATCAGCACCTCTGCAGGTAGCTGATCATCCACCCCAACCGCTTTGGAGCCTCCATGCAGATGTGTCCTCGCTACAGGATCTTAAATGGAAGTCCAACCACCCCGTGTCCCAGTGAGGGTAGGGAGCAAGCCCCAGGGGTCCTGGAGCAGGTTCTGCTCAATATCTTTATCAATGATCTGGAGGATGGCATGGACTGCACCCTCAACAAATTTGCAGATGACTCTAAACTGGGAGGAGTGATAGATACACTGGAGAAGCTACAGAAGGACCTGGATTAGAGGATTGGGCCAAAAGAAAATTGATGAGGTTCAACAAGGACAAATGCAGAATTATGCACTTAGGACGGAAGAATCCCATGCACTGCTACAGACTAGGGACCGAATGGCCAGGCAGCAGTTCTGCAGAAAAGGACCTAGGGGTTACGGTGGATGAGAAGCTGGCTATTAGTCGACAGTGTGCCCTTGCTGCCAAGAAGGCTAATGACATTTTGGGTTGCATAAGTAGGGGCATTGCCAGCAGATTGAAGGACGTGAGCATTCCCCTCTATTCGGCATTGGTGAGGCCTCATTTGGAGTACTGTGTCCAGTTTTGGGCCCCACACTACAAGAAGGATGTGGAAAAATTGGAAAGAGACCAGCAGAGGGCAACAAAAATGATTAGGGGCCTGGAGCACATGACTTATGAGGAAAGGCTGAGAGAACTGGGATTGTTTAGTCTGCAGAAGAGAAGAATGAGGGGGGATATGATAGCTGCTTTCAGCTACCTGAAAGGGGGTTCTAAAGAGGATGGATCTAGACTGTTCTCAGTGGTACCAGATGACAGAACAAGGAGTAATGGTCTCAAGTTGCAGTGGGGAAGGTTTAGGTTGGATATTAGGAAAAACTTTTTCCCTGAGAGGGGAGTTGGACAAAATGACCTCCTGAGACCTCTTCCAACTCTAATATTCTATAATTCCAGGTTGAATGGGTCAGGCCCAGGGGGTGGTTTCTGGATTGGCTCAGGGGTGGGGGGTCAGAGCCCCGGCACCTTTGGGCCTAGCAGTTTAGAGGCCCTGGCACCTCTGGGCTTGGGCAGCTCAGACCCTGCACCTCTGGGCCTTGCAGTTCAGAGCCCCGGCACCTATGGGCCCGGCCGTTCAGAGCCCGGCACCGCTGGACCTAGCAGTTTGGGGGTGGGGGGTACTGTGTTTGATTGGTCTACTCTGGGGGGCAGGTACCATGCTGCACGAGGTGCCTCAGGGCGGGGAGGGGGCGGAGGAGACAAGGAAAGGGCTGGCTGGGTCAACTCCAGGGGCAGGGACGGGGCGGGTACTCGGCTGACTGGGTCAGCTCTGGAGGAACAGCGAGGGGCAGGTACCGGGCTAGAAGGGGCAGGTTTGTGGGGCAGGAGGCGGTCAGATCCAGGGGGCAGACCACAGGAATCTTTGCTGGGCTCTGCCCCCATCAGGCTGGTTCCTCAATAAAAATCTCAGTGGATCTTTCCATGTGTTTTATTAAATATAAATTATTTCGGTGCTGCGTGATTGCAACAGGAGATTGACAGGTTGGTGGGTGGGGTTCACCCTGAGAACTCCCATCGCTCCCGAGGACAGGGGACCCCAGTGCCTGGGCACGACTGGGAAACAGGATGTTTTTAATGGTGGGAAAAGCCACCCAGCTCCGGTTACTGCCAGAAGCTGTGGCTGGGGCCCATCTATAACATCAACATCTCACCACCATGACCTTGCAATGGGGACTTAGAGCTGGTGCCCCTTGGAAGTGCCCCATTCCCTCCCCACCAAGCCAGCCTGGCCCCTGTCCTGGGGCATGCCTGAGTTTTCACATGCTGAGAGGGGTGTGCTCACTCAGCATCACCATGGGCTATTAGTTCCCAGCCCCACCCCAGCAGAGGGTGGGTGTGGGGCAGAGGGGAGCAGACCCAATCGCCACATTGGTGGTGTGTGGGAGGGTGCTGCCATCAGGGGGATTCACGTGTACATCCACTGCCCCCCACAAGAGCCCCATGGTCGGGCCCCACAGGACCGTTGAGAGCTGCCATTTTTACTGGGCCTGCAGTGCTGGCAGGCGGGGTCTAGTATCAGCCAACATCTTGGCCCCTTTGGTCACCCTCGTGCATCCAGGCCTGGTTGATCCAGGGCCAGCAGCGGTAGGGGAAGCCACAACCACTGGCTCCTCCCTCCACTAGTCTCTGTAGGAAGCTGATTGGGCCATCTGCTATTTTGAGCCCCCTTTTGGTGGCCATTTTGTACCCACCTTGGCAGCCCCAGGCTAAGCCAACCGGCTGATTTCACGAAGTGAACAGGACCATCAGCCATTCTGAACCCACCTTGACGTCCCAGGGATAAGCCTGACTTCCTCCCCAGCCAATGGATTCAGCACCAGGCCCAACCGAAGACATAAGCTGGGCCGACGACCATCTTGAGCCCAACTCAATGGCCATTTTGAACCCATTTTTGATAGCCGTTAATGTATCCAATCTCATTACTTCTCCCCTATCCAGTGTAAATCCATCCCCAGGTCCAACAGATGAAGTCAACAGGGCCATCAACCATTTTGAATCCCCCTAGTCTGCCATTTTGAACCCATGCCCTGATTCCTACCCCCAGCCAATAGCCATTCATCCCTGCCTCTAGGAGCAAAAGTCAGTTGGGGAGACAGCCATTCTGAACCCAGTTTGTCAGACATTTTGAACCCTTTCCCCCAGCCAATGGCCACTCATCTCCACCTTCAGCACCACAAGTCAGCTGGCCTGTCGGCCATTTTGAGACAGCTGGCTAAGCCAACCCGCCACCAACCCCCTCCCACAACAGGGACGGCTCTGGGCGTTTGTCCCCAATGGCTTGATGTGTGTTGGGGAGGAAGAGTCACACGTGTGTCTGCATGCGCTGCTGAGCAGGCCGTCCGTAGTCCGACTGTTGTGAGAGGGAGGTGTAGGAGAAGCGGGAGCCACCTGACACCTTGCTGCCCTGGTCCGACTGTTCGTAGCCGCTCTCTGCCTTCTTGTAGACGCTGGGCTTGATGTAGCTGGTGAAGGCCCGGGTGTAGGGGCCTGTGAGGTAGCCCCCCCCATACACCCCATCCTGCTGGTAGTGGGGGTCGTAGGCTGTGCGGGAACTGGGTGCACCCAGGGTATAGCAGTGGCTATAGGGCTGCCCTGAGGGGGGGAACATGGCGGCAGCATGGGACTCGCCATAGAGCGGGCGTGGGGCCGGGCCATACTCAGAGAAATTGCCAGACAGGTGGGACTCCTCATAAGCACGGACCTTGTAGTAACCGTTGGTGGGATCCTGATGGGGGGGTAAGAGAGAGACATCAATGAGCCAGAGGAGGGAGGGGAGATTGGGGAGGCTGCCCCTCAAAGCGGGGGGAACAGCCCCAACTGTGACTGACACAGCAACGCTGCCTGAGTCTGCAGCAAGCCTGTGCCCCTTGTTGTTGGGGAGAGAGGAGCTGCTGTCTACATCCCAATGAGGTGTGAATTCCCAGCCCACCTAGCCTGGGAGGACCCCCAGCCCCACGCCAGCAGGGCACTCTATGTGAGGCAGGAAGGGGCCAGGGGAAGTGTAGGGGGGGTCACTGTACCTTTAAGAGAGGGGGAGGAAACACCACAGCATTGCCCATGGGGAAAAGAGGGTGGTGCCTGGAGCGGGGCTGCCCACCTTAATGTCCTGGCTGCCCTCTTCCTCCTCCAGGATCTCGCTGTGCTCCGTGTGCGACGTGGCCGGGGACTCGCTGCTTGTGGCCTGTGGGGTTGGGGGGAAGGAGGGGGAGGGGCTGAGTCTCAGAGTGTGTGGGGGGTCCAGCCTTGTCACCCACCCCCATTCCCGGCAGCCAGATCCCGGGCTCACCTCCCCACCCCACAACCAACTGAACCCGGATGCATCACCCAGCATGGCATTGTGGGGCATTGGGCCACCGGGAGCAGGCTGAGGGGCTCAGTAGGGGGCGCTATGCCATGGGGAGCAGGAGGTTCGTTAGGAGACCATGCCACAGGGCAGGGGCTCAGTAGGGAGCACAGTGCTGTGGAGACCGGGGGGCTCAATGCGGGGCTCAGTGCGGGGGGAGTGCTGTGGAGATCAAGGGGCTCAGTACGGGGCGCCATGGTGCAGGGACTCAATGCCGGGGGAGTGCTGTAGAGACCTGCAGGCTCAGTAGTTGGTGCCATGCTGTGGAGACGGGGGGCTCAATAAGGGGCGCCGTGCTGCGGGGGCTCAGTACAGGACACCATGCCACACTCACCATGGGCTCCTTGACGTCGTCCTCTGTATCGGTGGGCCGGCTGGGGCTGCTGTCACTCTTGGTGATCTGCACCAGGATATCCGTCTTGGAGAGCTTGGTCCCTCGTTTGGCTGCTGGACACAGACAGACATAGGGGCCTGAACCTCTGGGTCCCCAGCTCCTCTATGGGCCCCACCCACTGCTGGCTCGAGGGTCGGGGAGAAATCTGTCCACCCCATTGGTGTGGTCTCCCATTGCACCTCTGGGGTAAGGCAGCCAGGGAACAGCTGTACATAACACCGCACAGGGATGAGTTCCCTGGCACTAAGATGCAGCCACTTCTGGGGCAGGGCACCTGGGGAACACCTCCACATACACTGCATGGGAACTGCTCGCCCGGTACTGAGATACAGCAACTGCTGCTGGAACAGGAGGAGTCCATCAGTGGGTAGCAGGTGACGGCTGTTATCCTGCACCAGCCACTGGAGGGAGAGGCTATACTCAGCCGGCGAGCTGTCCAGATGCAGTCACCCACGAGTGTTAAAAAAGACATGCACTGCGGTTACCACATCAGTGCAGACGTGTCAGAGACATGTCATGGCTCCAGGTGCACATGGGAATGACTTGAATGTTCATGTGTTGGGGGCCTAGACACATGTTAAATGGGGCTGCCCATGTATATGAGTGTATGTTTGTGTGACCTTTACAGGGGACACGTTTCATGTCTGTACAGACATGTTCTCGGGAGCATATCACTGCGCAACTGCTAACACCAACCTGCGTGGGTGCTTGTGTCTAAACTGGTTTGTCCATGTGTGTCCTCATATGTGTGTGGTACCATGTAAGGACATGTGTGGCTCCAAGTATTAGCCCAGGTGTGTTAACACTTGTCAGAAGCATGTCTGCATGTGAAGGGGGAAAGGCCCATCTCAGCCTCGCAGGTGATCACATCTGTAAATGGGGAGGGGTGGAGCTAGCCAGTGACCTCACCTTTCCCTTGGTACCAGCGCAGGCAGCAAACAGACATGCCAACAACCAAGACCAGCAGCAGGGTGACGGCGGCTGCGGCTGAGGCCCCAATTATCATGATGGGCAGGACCTCTGTGGGAGAAAGAGAAGATGAGAGCGGGCCCCTGCTGCTAAAGCACACGGATAGCTCACCCACCCCTGAGATGCAGCCACCTGTGGGGCGTGGAGGCAGCAGGAGAAAAGAGAAATGTCACACATAACACCTCAGAAGGACGACTCACCCAGCACTGAAATGCAGCCACCTCTGGGGCTGGGCAGTCAAGAAGCAGCTGCAGATAATGCCTCACAGGGACAGTTCATCCGGTGATACAGCCACCTCTTGAGTGGGGCATCTGGGTAAGTTGTAGCTGGTTTGGTGTGGGAGGGTGGGGCAATTGGGTCAGGGGTTGGAACCCATGGCTCCCACCCTGTCAGGATGGGGCTAAGTGGTGCCAGTCTGTGCAGTTGTTGCAGGGCTGTGTATGGGCGGGGCCAGTGGGGCTGTGGGCAGGGCTATGCACAGGGGGTGGGGGCTTACCCTGCTGGCGCAGCGTGATGGCCGCTGAGCGAGCCCCAAAGCGGTTCCAGGCTGTGCAGTTGTAGGGCAAGGTGAAGTCCTCCAGGCGTGTGGGCTGGATAAGCAGGGCTGACAGCACCCCCCACTCCATCAGCACTGTGTCCACTGTGAAGCGCTCCTCAGAGCCACTGTCCAGCACCCGCTCGCCCCATGCCCACACCTGCCGTGAGACCAAGACATGGGCCCTGTCAGCGGGGGACAGGCTGGGGAGGGGTCAGTGGAGGGTGGGTGGGGGACAGCAGCACTCACGATGCGATCAGGGGCAGGTCAGGGAGTTCAGGGAGTCAGTCAGGGGGCAGATTGGGGGAAGTCCTC
>ML679584.1:353205-369648 GCA_007922305.1 Dermatemys mawii
CCTCCCAGCACAGTGCACCCCACCCGCTGGAGAGCACAGCGCCCCCCGCTGAACCCCCCTCCCAGCACAGTGCACCCCACCCGCTGGAGAGCACAGCGCCCCCCGCTGAACCCCCCTCCCAGCACAGTGCACCCCACCCGCTGGAGAGCACAGCGCCCCCCGCTGAACCCCCCTCCCAGCACAGTGCACCCCACCCGCTGGAGAGCACAGCGCCCCCCGCTGAACCCCCCTCCCAGCACAGTGCACCCCACCCGCTGGAGAGCACAGCGCCCCTTGGTCCCTACAGCACAGCGCCCCCCCGCTGAACCCCACTTCCAGCACAGTGCACCCCACCCGCTGGAGAGCACAGCGCTCCTGGGCCCCTACAGCACAGCACCTCCAGCTGAGCCGCCGCCCTGCCCCTCACAGCACAGTGCATCCTGCTTGGCCCCCCGCCAGCTCCTGCAGGACAGTGCCCCACACCAGACTCTCCCCCACTCCCCACAGCATGATGCCCCCACTGAGCCCGCTGCCCAACCCCTGACAACAGGGTTCCCCTGCCAGCACCCTGCAGCACGGCATCCGATGCTAAGACCTGGCCCCACCCCCCAGGTCAGGACTCACACAGCACATCGAGGGTGATGGAGGTCTGCTTGCCGGCAGGTGCAGCCGGGTTGGTGACGCGGCAGGTGTAGGCGCTGCCCATGTCCTGGGTGCTGGGCGTGAGGAGCAGGGTGCTGATGGCGGTCACCCGCTTCCCATCTTCCATCAGGGCCTGGAGGAAGGGGCAGAGGTCAGGCCTCAGCCTGGGACCCACTAGGCCCACCCAATGGGGCTGGGAGGGAGAATCCACCCAAGGGGCTGTCTTCTCATGCCATATCCCACCTCCCCTTTAATACCCTCCCCCAGCCCCAGCTGGCCCTTTAATAGCCCATGTCCCACCACACATCTGGACTGCCCCTTTAATTCCCTGCACCCCCACCACCTCAGGCTGCACCTTTCATACCCTGCCCCCCACACATCAAGCTGTCCCTTTAATAATCTGCTGGCCCCACACACATGCCCTGTGTCTCCCCTTTAGGGTGACCAGATGTCCCAATTTTATAGGGACAGTCCTGATTTTGGGTCTTTTTCTTATATAGGCTCCTGTTCCCCCCACCAAGGGCCGGTGTAACCACTAGATGAACTAGGCGGCCGCCTAGGGCGCCAAGATTTGGGGGTGCCAAAAAGCGGTGCCCCCAATTTTTTTGTATACTATTGCTGGAAAATGAATAAAGAAAAGAGAAACGTCGTTGAATGTGCATCTGGCGCTGGGAGCCTCAGGGGACACCCGCCCGACGCAGGCAGCCGCAGGGCTCGCTCAGCGCGGGGTGCTCGGCTCTGTCCGCTGCCCGGTTCGGGCCGGCTCCGGGAACAAAGTGGCGCTGAGCAGCCATGTCAGCTCAGCTCACTAGTGCAGCACCCTGCGCTTCGCCACGTGAGGCCGCTGTGCCCTCAGGCCCTGGCCCTCCACCCCGCTTGGCCCTCCAACTCTCTGCTTTTCAGATGGCAATAACTGTAAGGTAGATCAGACACTGAACCTACAGAAAATTATTTGACATTGTCCTTAGACGTTTATTCTAAGTCTGTTTGTTTGTTTGGGGTGGGGGAGGGGTATGAACATAGAAGCTCTTCTGTAGAAAGTAGGCTCTTTTTGTGAAAAAGTTTTAGTCTAAAACAGAGATTCTCAAACTTTTTGATGCGTTGGCCCTTTTTGCCTGCCTTGCGGGCCGCCACGACCCACGTGTGTCCGCTGAAAAGCCGCCGAATAGAACGCTTCTGCGTTTGGCCGCATTTCGGCGGGCATGCTGTGCATTTCACAGTGTCCGCCGAAAAGCCACTGAAAGCGGAAACATTCACTTCGGCGCCTTTTCGGAGGACTCTCTGAAGCGCACGGCATGTCCGCCGAAAGCGGACGCGATCTATTCGTCAGCACTTCAGCGGCACAGGGAGCTCACGACCCCCCAGGAATCGGCCCGTGACCCCCGGGGGGTCGCAACTCCCAGTTTGAGAACCACTGGTCTAAAACCCAGTTTTTTTAATCAAAAAATAGTTCTGAGGGAAAATTCCCAGCCAGCCTTCATAAGCATGTCATTGGGTGTTATGAGATACGTTTAAATACGTACGTCATGTACAGGAGGATTGTGTGATATTTGGATATATGAACATCTATATCTAAACTCAGTCATTTTTTTAAGCAAATGCTTTAATTTAAAAGAAAATAAGGGGAGTGGGAGCGCAAGGTGGAAGTTTTGCCTAGGGTGCAAAATATCCTTGCACTGGCCCTGCCTCCCACCCCGTCCCAATTTTTCACATTTGCTGTCTGGTCACTCTACTCACCTTTAATGCCCTACCCCTCGCCCCTCACCTTGGTGTAGAGGGCAGAGCCTTGCAGCTGCCCATCACGATACCAGCTGATCTCAGGGGCAGGCTTGGCACCAGACACCTGGCAGGTCAGATTGTAGGGCACGCTGGCCTGGACCCGGACGATGGGGCCGTTCTGGATCACGGGGTCATTGGGCGGTACTGGGGGGGGGCAGATGGGAGACAGAGGGGGTCAGTGATGGAGTGGGAGTCCCCAGAGCAGTGCCCCAGTTGTGGGGAGAGGGGGCTCTAGTGCTGCGAGCTTCCCCAGGGCAGTGGCCGAGCTGCAGTGCTGTGAGCTTCCCCAAGCAGTGCCCCAGCTGGAGAGAAGGGGCTGCAGTGCTGTAAGCTTCCCCAGGGCAGTGCCCCAGTTGGGGTGGGGACACTCACAGAGCACCGTGAGCTGGGCACGCTGGGAGCGCAGCGCCGCCTGCGTAGCCTGGCACTCGTACACGGCGTCATCGCCCAGCTCAGTGGACTCGATCCTCAGGTTGTGCTGCCCAGCCGCCGGATCCCCAACAATGGAGTACCGGGCCCAGCCTGCGGGAGAGAGGGACAGACTGCAGGGACTGGCACAGTGCCCCCCAGGGACCTCCGTCTCCCCCCCACCAGCACAGCTTCCCCTGGGCACCCCCAGTCCCCTCCCCCACAGCATGGCACTTCCCAGGGACCTCCAGTTCCCCCAAAACAGCATGGTGCCCTATGCGGTCTCCTGGTCCCTCCCTCCTGCAGCACAGTGCCCCTGGGGACTTCCAGTCCCCTCCCCTGCATCACAGCACCCTCCGGGGACCCCCAGTCCCCTCCCCTGCATCACAACGCCCTCTGGGGACCCCCAGTCTGCTCCCCTGCAGCATGGTGTCCCCGGGGACTCCCAGTACTCCTTGCAGCACAGCGCCCCCTGCCTACCTTCCTCCTGCAGCCACGTACGTACCAGGCAAGTCTCGCTCTCCGCCCAGTGCCAGGCCATCCTTGGTCCACTGCACCATGCCCTGGTAGCCCACAACCACGCAGGCCAGCGTCACCGACTGCCCCGCCACAATCACCTGGTCCATGGGCTGCTGAAAGAAATATGCCCCCCAGCCTGGCGGGCGGGGTAGGGGGAGGCGTTAACCAGACTCCTGGGTTCAGTCTCAGCTTGCGGAGGGTAGTTGGGAGGAATTCATAAGGGAAAGCTCCCAACAGGAGCACAAGGTGGAAGCAAATTGGATGGGGAAGAGGGGCAGTATGGGGAGCACAGTCTGCGGGGGATAGGAGATCCTGGCAGTTGGGGAGGTGGGCATGGGGAGTGCAGGCTGAAGGGGCTGGGAGATCCTGGCAGCAGGGGAGGGAGGCATAGGTAGCACAGTTCGGGGGGTGGGAGATCCCAGCATTGGGAGAGGGAGTGTAGGGAGCACAGGCCAGGGGGGATGGGGAATCGAGGCAGCAGGGGAAGAGGGCATGGGGAACACAAGATGGGGGATCCAGGCAGTGGGAGTGGGGCTGGTGTGGGAAGTGCATGCTGTGGGGAGGATGGGGAATCCAGGCAGCAGGGGAGGGAGGTACGAGGAGCACAGGATGGGAGGGGGATGGGTGATCCCGTCAGCAGGGGAGGGGCTGGTGTGAGGAGTGCATGCCTGGGAAAGGATGGGGGATCCAGGCAGCAGGGGAGGGGGTGTGGGGAGCACAGGATACGGGGGATGGGAGATCTTGGCAGCAAGGGTGGGGCTGGGGGGGAAGTGCAGGCCATGGGGGCGTGGAATGGGGTATCTAGGAAGCAGGAGAGAGGTGTGTGGGGAGTGCAGGATAAGGGGGAATGAGGACCTAGGTAGCAGGGAAGGAGGAATAGGGAACACAGGATGGAGGTGGGGGATCCTGGCAGCACCCAATTCTGCCCCGCCCCCCGATTGCCCTGCAGACTCTCCCCGCTGCTCCATTCCCTTTAGGCCTTGACTGAGACACCCCTGTCTCCAACAGTCTTCTATGCCCCAGCCCCAGCACCGGAACTGCTCCATTTCTGCGGGAAAGGAGCCCAGAGACTGAAGGGTGAAAGATCCTTTCTGCGCCGCTGAGATTCCTCAGCTCTGATCTCCTGGCTAAACCCTTCTTAATTCCAATCCAATAACACCGCCCTTTGTCCCGATTGTTTCCAAGTTTACCCAATAAACCAGGATCTGAATAAGGGGATAATCCTCTCAGGAGGGTCAGGAGGGGCTGGGAGTAGGATGGAGCAGGAGCGACAGAACAAAACAGAGAGAGATGCACATATGCCAGGCTTTCTGCAGCACAAGGGATCCAGGGATCCCAGCTCTAACCATTACACCCCACTGACTGGGCCAGAACCCAGGAGTCCTGGCTCCCAGCCACCCCGGCTCCAACCTACTAGTCCCCACTCCCTCCCAGAGCTGGGGATAGAACCAAGGGGTCCGGGCATACAGCGGGTTTCCAGGGGCAGGCAGCTGAAGAGTGATGGGTGGGAAGCAGCTCATGATCCCCTGCAGAATTGGAAAGGTTGGTGATGTCCCGGTTAATTTCCAACTCCCCCTTGCTACTTTCACCCCTTGACTGGTTTTGACTTAACTGATACTGAATTCTACCCCCGCTAATTAGATTATGGCTCTGAAATTACAGGGAGAGTTAATGTGCGGTAGGGTGGTGAAATGCATGAGGGATTCATCCCCCCCACTGGCACAGTGTCAGGCGATGGACACCAGCCCTGGAGCAGGGATAGAGGGGCAATAAATTCTCACCCACTGGCAATGCCAAGCGGGTTGGGGTGCTGGGTTTAGCATGCACTGGTCATCGGGGGAGGCAAGGGGGGCTATATACGCACATACACAGATGTGACACACACACACAGAGCTGTGACAAATATGTACACACACAAGGGCATCACACACACACACACAGCTGTGATAAACACACACAGATGTGACACACGCAGAGCTCTGATACCCATACAAACACTGCTCACTGACACATACCGAGCTTTGGCTTGATACACAAACACACCTCTCTCCTCTGTAGCTGGTGACACTGACCCTCTCCCCATCACACGCTGAGACACACTCAGTGACATTGCCAGATTTACAGATACACAAGGGATCATGCACACCCTGACCCAGAGTCACCCCTCCTGACATCTCCACACAGGACACAGCTACTGGGGTCACACACACACTCCAGGGTTGACCTGGACTCATCCCCAGGCTCCCCGAGAACATTCACACCCTGTGACACAGACCTGCAGCAACTGCCACAGAGTCTCAGCCTGACACCCACAGCCTGGCACACCCATCCATCAGTGCCCAGCCCACTGGGCTGGCCCCATGCCCCCACTCCCAGCCTGAGGGGAGCAGATACATGGCACTTCATGGAACCCCCCATGGGGGGAAGACCCCTGCTATGGCACCCCATTCTTCTCCCAGAGCTGGGGAGAGAACCCAGGAGTCCTGGCTCTCAGCCCACCTGCTCTAACCACCAGACCCCACTCTACTCCCAGAGACAGGGACAGAACCCAGGAGTCCTGGCTAGAACCCATTCTTGACCCACAGCTGGAAATAGGCGGAATGATTCCCAGTGGTTAGAGCAAGATGGGGGCTGGGAGTCAGGACACCTGGGTTCTGTTGTGGCTTGGGGACAGGAGGGTGTCTATTGGTTAGAGCGGTGGGAGGGGGATGCCTGGGTTTTCTCACCATCCCTCCTTTCCCTCTTGTCAGTTCTCCCACCCCCTGCACTCAGAGATACTCAGCTGCATTTCCACACTCAACAGCAAATCCTCTTGGAAGCAGCACAGAAGCCTCAGACTCTTGCCTCCTAACAGGCATGAAATCTGGGCCCATTGTGTGCCTGGCTCTGGGGAGGGGGCACTGGAAGCCACCGTTCCAACAAATAACTCTGTGCAGAAAGTGGGGTCTTGCTGATCCCAGCCTGGCCAGGCCCCCTACCCTGCAGTAACTCCCACCCTGCACAGAAAGGGGGGCAGAGTGGGGGAAGGGGCGAGCAGAAACACTGAGTGTCCCAAGATGGAAATAGCCAGAGGCAGTGTGTGTTCGCGGTTAGAGCACGGGACAGCAAGTCAGGAAACAGACTCTACCATGTGAGCTCCGGGGGATGGGGGAGGGTTGGGAGCCAGGCTGTGCCCCTATACTGCTGCCAGGTGATCTTGGACAAGTCCTTTTGCTTCTCCATGTCTCAGTTTCCCCCAGCTACATAAAGATGATAATGAGAGTGACAGGCAGAGGGGGCAGCACCAGGAGGCTGTCCCATTCCCTACCCACCTGAGCCACCCAGTGCCCCCCGTTAGCTTCGGGACCAGTATCTTTTCTCTCATGGGACAGGGAGCGGTGGATGAGACATGCGAGGGCAGTGCAGGGCCAGGCAGACTGAGGCTGTGGGGGGTTGTGGGGTGAATGCAGGACCCACACAAAGCCGGTGGTGTTGTGCTGGGAGTGGCAGTGGGACGGGGCGGGATGGGGAGGAACGCGGGGGGCCCCACCCTCGGGCAGGCAGATTGTGAGAGCGGGAGCTGCCAGGACCCACAATGGACCCTTTTGTGCTGGGGCTCATTCAGCGCCCATCCCCCCTCCTCCATGCGACCACCCCAATGCCTGCTGCCTCAGCAGCCCAGAGCAGAGCTGACCACTCCACTCTTGCCAGCCTGGCTCGCCTGCCCCACAGCTTGCATCCCCCCTCCACTGGCCTGCCCCCTCCATGGTCTGCACCCCCCACCTCCACCAGCCTGGCATCTCCACTGGCCTGGCCACCCCCACAGCCTGTGACAACCCCCCAGACCCACAACTAGCACCCCTCCACTTACGCTGTCCTAGCCCCCCCACCTCCACCAGCCTGGCATCTCCACTGGCCTGGCCTCAAACGGCCTGTGACACGCTCCCCCCCACCCTCCGAGTCCCACAGCCAGAACCTCTTCATCCCCACGGCCTGTGACTGCCCTTAGCCCCATCCACCTATGGTGGCCTGGCCTCCCCACCTCCACTGGCCTGACCAGCTCTGGTCTGCACCTTCCCCACCTCCTCCAGCCTGACCCCCACTTCTTTCTCCCTCACAGCCCAAAACACAGCCCAGCATTGTGCCCCACTCCCATCCCCCAGCAGCACAGCCCACTGGCTAAAGGGGGGCAGCAGGAGAGAGAAAGTGTGGGGGGAAAGTCTTGCAACTGCACAGGGCCACCTCACTGGCATGAGAAACCCCACTCACAACCAGCCAGAAGCCCCATGTCAGTGGGGTGGGGGACACATGCCCCACCTGCCCTGGCAATGATCATAACACCCCCTGGCAGGTTTGCCAGCACTGGCTGGCACCAGCTCGGCCCCCAGAAATTAGGTCACTTCCAAACAGCCAACAGATGTTAATTTTGTGTGTGTATCTGCAAAGTCGGCCCTTCCCCCATGCCCAGAGGAAAGGCAACCCCCCCCCAGCTGGGGATTAGAACCTAGGAGTCCTGGCTCCCAGCTACCCCACGCCTCTCCCCTCATCTCCTCTCCCAAAGCTGGTGAGAGAACCCAGGAGTCCTGGCTTCCAGCCCCACTGCTGTAACCTACTAGACCCGGGGATGGAACCCAGGTGTCCTGCTCCTTAGAGAAAGTATCACCAAAGCATGGGTTAGTTACTGAGCCCCCCTGGCCAGACCATCAGGACCCTTGGCAGCAGAGACGGGGGAAGGGTAGGTACCAGGGTCTGTGGGTCTGAACTGGGGTGGGGGAGATATGGGGCTGGATGGGCCCATGGAGAGCTGCTACAGAACAATTACAGTTCCATCTCCTGACCCCTCCCACCAATCCATCCCAAGCAGCTCTGGAAACCACCCTCCACAAGCACCTGGGGCCCCCCATCCCCATAGCCCCCTCCAATTTCCTCCAACAAGTCCCTGGACCCCCATCCGTCCCCTGTCAGACCTTGACCCCCCAAGCTCCATAACCCCCTGATTTCCCCCACAAGCACCTGGGCCCCATCCCAACCCACTCTCCCCCATCCCAGTCCCCTGCCAGCTTCTCTGAGCTGGGTGGATGGAAAACGATGCCCAAGGCAAAGACACTCCTTGCTTCATCCAGCACCTCCCACACCCCAACACCCTGCCCCAAACCTCTCAGGAGTCATTAGTGTTTCCATAAAGGGAATTCATAGCTGGGGGCCCCAGCAGCCCAACCAAGCGTGTAAGTGTGAGCTCAGCTCAGCTCCTCTGACACCTCCACCCCCTCCCCCCGCCCCCGCCACACACACACACACCCTGGAGGCGACTGGCATCCAGCCGTGCATCTGCCCCAGGGCAGGTCTGCTCCTTTCTCTGTCAGCACGGGAGGAGAGGAACTGACAGACACACTCGGAAAGGGTTGTGTGGGGCAAATCGAGCTGACATTTTGCTCTCCCCCAATCCCCCTCTGTAACCCTACCAGAGCGTAGGATGGCCCACAGTCCTCTGGGCCTCCAGAAGGGGAAACCGAGGCAGATTTAACAATGGAACCCAGGAATCCTGGCTCCCAGCCCCCACCCCCGGTCCCCGGTCCCCAGTCCCCACTCCATTCCCAGAGCTGGGACAGAACCCAGCAACCATCTCCCCCTGAAGCCTGTAGGGGATGATCCCGGCAATTGCAGACTGGCAAGACTCATCTGGTTCTTTCCCCAGCGCGCCCCATAGGGTAGAGGAGTGGCTTGGGGGACAGCTTTCCACTGCCTGCTCCCCTTCTCCTCTCATGGGGGTCATATCACAGCACCCCACTATGGGTGCTCATTGGAGCCACTTCCCAGTAAGATCTTGAAGGGGTGGGACAGGCACTGGGGAGCAGGATAATTATCTCGCCCTGGGCTTAGTGCATTTACTCCCCCTCCACACATACACACTCACCCAGACATATACGTATCCCCTCCCAGCACATAGCTTGGCACCATCATCCTGAATGGCAAAGGCCAGAGGAGCTCGCTCAAGGTCAGGATGCCAGTAGCCGAGCTTGGGAGAGAACCCAGGAGTCCTGGCACCCAGCTCCCCCTCCTGTTATAACCCACAGCACCCTATTTCCCCCTCCCGCCCCCCAGAGCCAAGGAAAGAACCCAGGAGTTTCCAGCTCCCCTTCTCTAACCCATTGCACCCCACTCCGCTCTTAGAGTCAGGAAAGGAACCCAGGAGTTCTGTGTCCCAGCCCAGCACTGTAGCCAGTGGTGTGTCTGCAGAGCCAGGGGAAGGAAGGCTAAGGACACTCGCCCGCACTCCCCCCCCCCCGCAAAAAAACCAAAAAAACCCAAAAAACAAACAAAAAAAACAAATAAAAAAACCCAGGCATTGCTCAGCCCACTTCGGGGATAATGGGGATATGGTCCAGGAGGACCCGACTGATCCCCACCCCACAAACCCAGGTCCTCATCCCCCAGCTCCTACCTATGTGGGCAAGACAGCTCAGGGCTAGGATGCAGGGGAGCAGGGTTGACATCTCCATGCTGGGTTGGGGAGCCCCTCGAGGATCCAGCTCCTGGTTCCGGTCCGCTGCTGGCACTAGGACAGGGATCGGTAAATCCACACTGCAGCTCTGCTCTGGATTCCTCTACATCCACAGCGGGAGGGTGGTGATCAGGACTCCTGAGTTCTATCCCAACTCAAGGAGGGAAGAGGAGGGAGGTCTAGTGGTTAGAGTGTGTGGAGGCTGGGAGCCAGGATTCCTGGGTTCTGTCTCAAGCTCTGGGAGGGTATGGGGGTCTAGTGGTTGGGGGAGTTAGGAGTAGGATTCCTGGGTTCTATTCCAATTTCTGGGAGGGGAATGGGGTCTAGTGGTTAGAGCAGGGGCTGGGAATCAGGACTCCAGGGTTCTATCCCTGACTTTGGGAGGAGGGACTAGTTGGGGGAGCTGGGAGCCAGGACTCCTGGGTTCTCTCTTGATCCCGAGGACTCTCTCTGCACAGCCAAGCTGGTGTTGCTCTGGAGTTCTTCAGCTCTGGGGATAGCAACTCATTGAGGCCAGCAGCCGTCAGGCCCCGCCCAGAGTGGGTGCTGATTGGTGGAGAGGGTGCTCTCATTAATAAAAAAAAGATCACACACATACAGAGCCTGGGTCATCTGCTGCTGAGCGGGGGAGGGGAGAGCCCCTCATCCCAGACAGAGGTTCCCCGCACGGCGTGAGAAGGGTATATAGGGTGTTGGGAGGATGTGTGTGTGTGTGTAGGTAGGTGTTACCCAACACAATGCACACATGTATGGATCAAGCCAGCTCAGCAGAAGGGGAAAGTGGGCACACAACATGTGCACCTCCATAATCCAAGGAAAAGTGTGACCACATGTATGTACAGTGAGGGTTGTATTTGTACAGCAATGTTGTTGTGTATAGTGGGATGGGTGTGAGTCTATATGTGTGCCGCAGATTCAGTATGTGTACATTTGCTGGGCGTCATTTGTGTGTCTCTGTGCTATGCCCATGTGTTACAGTAAGTGCATGTGCTGTGTATTGTTTTTGTGTGCAGTGTTTGGTGCTGTGTGAGCATGACAGGAGCTGGTTGCTTCTCTGCTCCCTACCCACAGCAGGGAGACCTAAGAATAGGAACTGGGAATCCCAGGAGATAGCCACTGCACAACAATCTGACACAACCCCCTGCTTCCTGCCCGCTTCTCACCAGGCACAGCATGCTTGGCTGGCTCCTCAGCCTCCAGCCCCCAAATGCCTGGCCCGACCAGCTCCCTCAGTCCCCAGTCTGGCCTGCTCTCCCTCCTTGGTCCACCCTCTTTATCTGAATCAGAGAGGTAGCTCTGTTAGTCTGGATCTCTTTCTCTGGATGTCCCTGTTCTTTCTTGGCCTTTCCCAGCTGCCTACCCTCATGCCCCCACTCACTGCCTAGGTAAGTAGCACCCACTGGCACAGCGCATCCCCTGCTCTGTGACCCTGTCCCCTGGGGAGCCTGCTCCCACAGGAATGGAAGTGCCATGGGGCTGGGAATTCCACCACCATCTGTTCTCTTGGGAGTTTGTGCAATAGGGGAAGCTGAGACCTTATGGAGTTAACTCACCCCATGCAGGGGGATAGAACCCAGGCATCCTACATCCCAGTCCCCCACCTCTAACCACTAGACCCCAGAACTTCTGACTGCTCCCTTCCGCTTTAATGACTAGCCCCCACTCCCCTCCCGGAGCCGCGGATAGGACCCAGGCGTCCTGGCTCCCAGCTCTAAGCCACTAGCCCCACACTCAACCTCCCAGAGTCAGAAAACAAACCCACTAGCCCCCACTTCCCTCCCCAAGCTAGGGATAGATCCCAGGAGTCCTGTCTCCCAACCACCCCTGCTCTCTGTGCTAGGCCATACTGCAGGCACATGCCTTTTCTGCCAGTCCCCAGGGTGATGCCAGTGAATGGGAAGCAGATTGTGCTGGGGTGTGTGTGGACGGAGGAGAGATTTAAGGAGATTTCTGCTGGTTTGTGTTTTCTAGACAGATTTAAGCCCCCACTTCTGTTTCAGCATGTGTGTGCAGTGCATATAATTCTGTGTGTCCATGTGTGTTTCGGTGTGTTTGTGCAACCTGTGTAGCTCTGCATATACCACGCCCTAGTGTGTGTATTAATGTCGCTGTATCTCTGGGGTCAGTGAGCAGGACTGTGTCTGGCTTTGACTGTGTCCAGAGGACTGTGGCAGAATGCAGTGAGTGGGGGTGTAGCTCAGAGACACCCAGCAAGCCGCCGTTGGAATCTGTCCCAAGAGGATTTGGAAAGAATATTCTGAAGATTTGGGGATTAAACAGAAAAAAAATTGGCATCTGTGTGGCATGGGGGAGGGGAAATCACTGGGACTGGGGGCAGGGCCCTGCCACACCAGAGCTCCCAGGGCACTGGGAGGCAGGACTCCAACATACAATTCCCAGTGCCCTTGAGTCTAACCACTGCACCCCACTTCCTTCCCAGAGCTGGTGAGAGAAGCCAGACATCCTGGCTTCCAGCCCCCCTCAACACCTGCATCCCACATCTAGGAAGAGAACCCAGGCATCCTGACTCCCAGCTCTCCCTCCCTGCACTCCAGTCCTCCCCAAGCTGGGGATTGAATCCACAAGTCCTGGCAGCACAAATTCTTCCTAAGAGACCACCGTAGGTCCCAATCCTTCGCTGGTGCCATCAGCTCACAGTGCAGGGGCGTGGGGGGATGACTGCCCCCCCCACACCTGCCCCCTACCCCCTGAATCTGAATGGCGAGCAGCCCATCAATTGGTGCGGGAGTCAGGAAAAGCTGTCAGGCTTCCCAGGCCCAGCAGGGCCTGTCGCCCTGGTAACAGGGCCTTGTGGGAACAGAGCCTGCTGTGGCCCTATTGAGGGCGGGCGATGGAGGAGGGGGGACACAGTCCCCAAGGGAGGAGTGTGAAAAGGCCAAGGGAAGCTCCCCCCCTACCCCGCCCCAAGCCCCGGCAACATGTGGCTGCGCTCCCACCCAGATCCGCGCCCCCCAGCTGCCCAGCAGTTCCGCCAATCACCAGCCTCTGCCCAGAGCAGGGGGATGGGAGCCAGGACGCCTGGGTTCTATCCCTATTTCTGGGAGAGGAGTGCAGTCCAGTGGATTAGAGCAGGGTGACTGGGAGCCAGAATTCATGGATTCACTCCCTAGCTCTGGGAGGGAGGTGGGATGCAGGTGTTAGAGTAAGGGGTCTGCAGGCTAGGATGCCTGGGTTGTGTTCCTATCACGGGGCAGGGCAGGAGTGAAGTCTGCTTGGTGAAAGTAGGGGAGGCTGGGAGCCAGGACTCCTGGGTTCTCTGGAAAAGAAGTGGGGATCAGTAGGTTAGAGCAGGGGGGCTGGGAGTCAGGACTCCTGAGTGCTCTCTCTAGCTCTGGTAGGGAAGCATGGTCTAGTGGATTAGAGCAGGAGGGCTGGGAGCAAAGACTCCTGGCCTCTATCTATGCCTTGATGTGTTTTGAGTCTTAGGGTATATCTACACTGGAAACTTCAAAGCCCTGCCATGGGAATACTCCCACGGCAGCGCTTTGAAGTGTGAGTGTGATTGCGGCCAGCACTCCTGGTAATCAACCTCCACGAGGGGATTAGCTCCCAACGCTCGGAGCCTGTCCACACTAGCGCTTTAAAATGCTCAGACTTGCTGCGCTCAGGGAGGTGATTTTTCACACCCCTGAGCCAGGAAGTTAGAGCACTATAAAAAGTAAGTGTAGACAAGCCCTTAGGCAATGGTTCTTACCAGCACTTGGGAGGGTTCCTATTTGTTGTGGGGCCCTGTAATGAGTCAGTGGGTTCTCACACCCTGGTTTGACTAATGACAAGGGCCCAGATGATACTAAACTGTGCCCCTCAGCAGGAAGGTAAGGGCTGAATGGACTAAGGGAGAAAGCTCCTTCCTCACCCTGGAAGGCTTCCCTTGCCTTTCACTCTCCCATGCCCAGCACTGAGATGCCACCATCTCTGGAGCGGGGCAGCTGGAGAATAATCGCACAGTGAGGGTTTGGGGCAGGAAGTGAAGGAGAATCCTGTACCTGCGGACAACCCCAGTGTGGGGGGAAGGGGTGAGGGGGATGAGAAGGGGTGGGGCATCAGCGTGCAGATGTGGCCTGGAAATTGGGGTTAACAGGCCACAGCATCACCTCTCTTGGGAGTTTTTTTCCAAGCGCGCACCCAGGGGGACTGTGGGGTGAGATCATGGAAGAAAGTCGGGCAGAACGTGGAGGGTAATTACCTCCGGTGGGAGGCCGGCTTCATGCCACACATGGAGCCGAGGGTGTGGCCTGGGCACCAGGTCCAGGGGGAGTGCAACCTGTGGAAAATAAACAGCGCCTGGCAATGGGACTAATTAAAGCACCTTCTGTAAGCTGCCTGGGGGCAGCATGCCAGGGCTTCTTCATGCTGGCTGTGGGTTGGATGGGAGACCTTGAGGCGGCAGCGAGGTCGGGGTGGTTAGTGGATGGAGTGCAGGGAACAAGGGGGGCATCTGTGTGTCACAGAAGGGTTGGTGTCACAGCTTGTGATTGACAGGAGATTAAGCCCCTAGCTGGAACCTTGTCCCAGAGTGCACCCCTGTGTATCCTGCCTCCCACTGCACTTCCATTATATCCTTCTTCGCACTTCTATCCTCCACTGTGTCCCAATATAGACAGCCCCATTATATCCCCGTGTACCCTGCCCCTCAGTATGCACAGCTCCATTATATCTCTATATGCTCTGCCCCAAGTGTACCCCAGTATACACAGCCCCATTATATCCCCAAGATACCCTGCCCACAGTGCCCCGCAATATATAGAGCCACATATAGTTCCATATACCCTGCCTCCACTGCACTCTGCCCCCAGCCCCTCAATATACACAGCGCCATTATATCTCTGTATACCTTGCCCCAAGTGTACCCCAATTCAATTTACACAGTCCTATTATATCTCCCATGTACCCTGCTCCCACTCCCCCAATATACAGAGTCCCATATATTTCCATATAACCTGCCTCCACTGTGGGGGGGGCGGGGCGCCCCCGGGGCGCCGGGCGCCCGCAAACGCACTGGGTACCCTGCTCTGCATCTCCCCCCCCCCAGCCCGACACACACACCTTGGCCTGACCTGCCCATGGTGCTCTGTTGCCATTCAGGGGCTGACAGGCTGTGATGGACGGCACGGCGGCCATCTGCTCCCCATGTGGGGTTGGGCTAGGAGTTGTTTGCCCACGCCATGGGCCGTGGAGGTCTCCAGATGGGATTAGGCCTCAGCAGCCATCATGGGCCTCGTGTCCAGAGTGGGGACTGAGCCTGCTCTGATTGTGGGGAATCCTACCCTTTGCCCCCCAGCGGGGCAACATGGACACTGATGTCATCCCCACAGCCTCCTTCGACTCACAAGGGAAACTTGGGATCAGAGAACGGATCCCAGGAGTCCTGGCTGTGAGCCTCCCCTTGCTCTAACCACCAGACCCCACTCCTCTCCCAAAGCCAAGGCAGAACCCAGGAGTCCTGGCTCCCAGCCTCCCCGCCCCACATGCTCTATGCACTAGACCACACTCCCCTCCCACAGCTGGGGTGTGGGGGCAGAACTCAGGAGTCCTGGCTCTGAGCTCCCATAGGCAGACCAATCAGGGGCACATCGTTGGTGTCAGGGGGACGAGACTGGGGTGCTGGGCTTTGCAGCAGGCTTCCCCTCTGTTCTGCATGCCAGGCCTTGTCCCCTAACCCCCCATTCCTCCTCCAGGAACTATCTTACAAGCTGCCCATTTCAGTTACAGGCCAATGTACTTGCCACAGACACTGGGCCGAGTGGGTTAGAGCAGGGAGGGCTGGGAATCAGGACTTCTGGGTTCTGTTCCCAGGTCTGGGAGGGGAGTGGGGTCTAGTGATTAGAGCAGAGAGGTTGGGAGCCAGGACTCTTGGGGTCTGTTCTCAGCTGTAACCTTGTAAAACCCACTGCCTAAGCTATGCCTCAGTTTCCCTATCTGTGAATTTGACACAGTCACCCAGAGCAGGATGGGGAATTTCAGCTTTGGGCAGAGACTGGACAGCAGCTGGGAGCACAACACTGAGCTCCCTCTGCCATTAACTAAGCACCTGTGGTGTTGGAGCGGTGGGGTCGATGGGGAGAGGCAGACTGAGACCAACCCCAATCTGTTGGCGGGGCTGTTGGGACTTTAATATTTCAGGAGCACTTTGCAGGGCTCCAGAGCATCCAGGGCTACCCCTCCCCACCTGGTTATCTGCATCTGGGAGGGGTGGGGAGAACTGCCCCTCACCCAACTAGCTAGCTATCATCCTCAGGCACATCTATCTATCTGTTCCCAGACACCCCCTCTATCTATCTATCTATCTATCTACATACATCCACCCCCTCTATCTATCTATCTATCTATTTATCTATCCCCATCCACCCCCTCTATCTATCTATCTATCTATCTATCTATCTACATCCACCCCCTCTATCTATCTATCTATCTATCTATCTATCTATCTACATCCACTCCCTCTATCTATCTATCTATCTATCTACCTATCTATCTATCTATCTATCTATCCCCATCCACCCCCTCTATCTATCTATCCCCATCCACCCCACCTATCTATCTATCTATCTATCTATCTATCTATCTATCTATCTATCTATCTATCTATCTATCTATCTATCTATCTATCTATC